>CM021526.1:5827223-5837977 GCA_010994315.2 Pisaster ochraceus | reverse complement strand
TTTTTTTTTTTTTTTTTTTCCTGAATGGTATACATTGGTCTTTATTTCTGGCCAGAGTGTGGTGCTTGTTGTTTTGGAAAGTTGAATTGTTTCCTGTTGTAAGTTTCCAAACATTGGTATGAAGTCAGCTGACAGTAAAGGTTATTTGTGGTGAACAATTCCAACTTGTTATTTCCTGACTACTAGGTCAAAAAGAAAGAGAAAGTTAGTTCTAAATTTCTAAAATGTTTAAAAGGGAAGGACCACATGATCAGTGGCACATTGATACCTGATCATATGAAGTTTTTACCCCTCTGTCTTTTCTAACATTGCAGTAAAAATGTGGCATAAACATCACAAATCAAATAACTGTATACAACTTTCCTTTACCCACCCCCTTTTTCAAGTTGAACAATATGTGTTCCTTGTCATTTCATCTTTTTAGTTGATTTCTCAGTATGCATCTGGTGTTTACCTGCAATTTGAACAGATTTATTTGACATTTAGCCAACATGTGGTTATGTAATAAATGAAGTCTGTGTGTAATCTGGGTTATTGGAAGAGAGAGAGAGAGAGATGGGGGCTGGGTTTCAGGATGTGATCAAATCGGTTGCAAGATCTCTCAGGCACCTCAAGGCCTATTCATGAGGAGCGATGATGTAAGAGGTCTGTTATGTTGAAATAGAGCCTTTGATAATGAATCCTTTTGGGGGGTATTCGGTTGGTTTGGTGGTTTTTCCCCCCTGCCTTGGTTGTGGACCCTGGTTTGGATGTGGGAACCAGGACCTTGTATGTGGATTGTGTTTTCAGACTCTACCTATTCTGCACTGAGGTTTTTCCCTGTTTGGGGTTTTCCTCCCACTTCTAAAAACTGACATTTCTTCATCCTCTTCGCCACACAGGTATCTTCAGTCCTACGGGTCAGGATGTGATCAGCATGTTTCATTACCAGAAAGATATAATAAACAACTAATATCCTGCCAACATCTTTATGGTGTTTCTTATTTTTTTGTACAAGAGCACGAAGGAATTCTGATTCTGATTATTTCCAGTGCCCCCTCCCCCCTCCCCATGAACAAAAACACAATACTGCTCCCTTCCCAGAAAATCAAAACCTTTACTGAATAAGTCCTTGAGTTGAATGACCTTCTTTATACATTACAATTTAATAACCAAAAAAACATACTCCCCCCCCCCCCACTGAAAACATTCTGGCAAAGCCACTGAACTTGCGGAAGGGGGTGGACACTTCAATTAAATGCCTTTAGGTAACTTTTAGGATTCCCTTTGCCCATCCCGATTAATGTATACTTCTTTTCACTAGTTTGCATGGATAGGGTCCTACATATTTCGCTGAGAATGTACTTTCAAGTGTGACCTTTTTAATCACTCGCCAAGTTAATGGATCACAATTAATTATGTATGTGTAAGGTTATGATTGACTTGGATCGGTAAGTCATAAATAGACACTCGTTATTCACATATTGTGTTTTTGAGTTCATCAGTTAGACACACCTGAGGTGAATGATTACAGACATTAATCAAGATTGATCCAATCTAATTATTGTATGACCTTGCTGTTTATTTATCCACCCTTTGGCTCCACCTGTATTAATTTACAGCCTTCAAATTCCTGTAAAAATGCCCTTGGGAGAATTACATGAACTGTTGAAAGCTCCACTTCATTTCACTTCATTTTATCTGCCAGCAAACATTTACACGGTTGCACATTCAAATTATCTGCAAACATTCACATATAAAAATTAGAAGTCAAATTCAAAAATGTTAACAGATTTTGCTAAGTAATGAGCTGGTACATCAAGGTCCATCAATGTAGATCAATTGATCAGACCCACAGTATCATGATAACTCAAACTACCCAACTGGGTTATACTTGTATCTCAATTGGATTACTTGAACCCAAATGCACCCTGATATAAACCCTTTTCTCCCATCTACTTGCTCCGAATGAGGATATCGATGGTCCACTTTTGAGACATCCTGTTATAAACACTTTCTGGGTGTTTATACAATGTTTTTGTTTTTCTTTAAATATTAAGGGCCAAGAAAACAAGGAACAGTATAATATAGTTGTTTTTTTATTGTTATCATGCGTGGACACTTTTAGGCAATGCTTGCGAGTTAACAACCTCACCATATCTTTACATGCAATTTGACTCCCAAAATGGTAGACAATGTAATTCACCTCAGTTTTTTGTTGCAGCTTTTTCTTTTTTTCACTTTTTACTTCGTCTGGTATAGATAAATTCTACACCCAGTTATCATCAGAACTTATTAAATAAACATGCAGGGATTAGAGAGTGCCCTCCCCAAAAACATCAATTTCAAGGAAACAATGTGGTTTTTTGTTCTGAGAGCGTAATGGCAATGAGAGTTTTCCATTAGTGATGTGAAGATTGACCAGGGTCTATGTTACAATGAAGCTATGGTATTTGGTAGAGCTCAGGACTGGAGGGTCCCATGGTCCATGGCACCCACTGCCTTCCCCCATTCCCCTGGCCCACCATCTTCTGCTGGACCTGAAAGAGTGATGAAAGACTTACACCATAGAGCAAGGCTTACACCGATGTTTGTAACTTGTTATGATACTCAGCCTTGCGAGTGGGCAGTGTGCTGGCTAATTTTCTTTCTTCAACAAAATGTAATGAACTTTGATAATATCAAATTGTTGTGTAAGATATATATGTTTTAGTGCAAAAATTCATCCTTAAATTTCAGAAATGCCATTCATGTACACTAATTAAACATGTGAATTACTATTGTTCCTTATACTATTTGAAATGGCATCTGTTGTTTGAGATCCTACGGATTCAATGTGGAAAGTTACCAGTGGCCAGGGAGGAAAAACAACAAAATGTACTATTGGAGATGCAGTAATCTTTTGGGGGGAAATACCCCCATAAGTTTCTGACAAATGCTATTATTGATTCAATAAGAACTACTCAGTGGTATTAAACAAAGCCTAAATATTTGTGCAGAATAGTTGTTATTAAAGTACGGTCTTTATTACCGGGTCTGACTGCTGTACAACCAGGCAAAAAGTCCCCCTTTGAACCATGCTGCTTGAACAGTGGAGGAAGGAATTTGAACTTAAGTACCAGCATCTGCTTTTCGCCATCTCCCTCAGTCTTCAGAACTGCTAATTCAAAATCAACATTCAAGTCCAGTTTGACAGCCCACACCCCCAGACCCTGTTGTTTCCTACCTTTGAAATTCTTGCTTGTATTATGTGTCAGAATCAGCAATTGTCATACATGTGTGTACCTGGCAAGTTGATGAAGTATTTCATTACCTCAATGCATTCCTGTTGGAAATTGTGTTAACCACTTTGACGCCCTCCCTTGGGGGGCATTTCGACTAGGCATTGTTCTTAATTGCATCACCTATCACCAGCTGTGATTAAGACCTCGGAGCGCTTTCAATGGAGCTACAGGGAAGCCCGTGGGTGTACTGCTGTAAGAGTGGGAGGGTTCACATTCGTGAAGGTGTCTATCTGAGATGTAATCAACCTACATGATGTCATTCCAGAGATGCTATGATTTAATTTGTTAATCTCAACTATTACGGAAGTTGTCAAGAATCAACGCCAGGTATTACAAGCTTGATGCTCTAGCACTGCATTATTAAAACCATTAAACCAATCGAACTGCTCACTTTGTTTTAGGAAGAGTTTTGGAATGTGTGATAGCGATTGCCTGTTTTGAAGAGGGGTATTATTGTGTCTTTTTAGATGTTGAGAAAGATTGTGCTAGGTTCGAATCATCAGGCCATTAACTATGTTTTGCATTTGTACCATAGGTTTTTGTTATTGTAGTAACTGCTTACGGTAAGCAGTTTGCAGTAACTAATTCTATCGTCTTTTTAAAGAAAAGTTCACCTTTGGTTTTTGGAAAGTTAGCCTTGATTAAATTCTGTCTTGTTAAAGTTTCAATAAACACATCATCTAACCAACCTATGCGAATTTTTTCAAATTAGGTAATCCAATTTCCACGAGTGTATTGTCAAATCTGTGGAGGTTCATAAACAAGCTTATTTTGATTGAGGCGATGGAAATACACAATGGTGATTTGGGGTCTGGGAATGTATTTTTTGGGATTAAGGCAGCATTTCAGATAAAAACCTTTCTTCTGATCAAAACTTTTTGGGGGGTCTTTAATTGCCAGTACTCAGATGATAATTATAACATAAAGCAACTGTATGTTACAGGGCAAGAGTGTGAATGAAATGTTAATATCTTAGGCTGTGTCTGAATCGGTGGCTACGGCTATGGCTGGATCACCGCTCATCATGCGTTGAAGTATGGGACATCCTTAGCAATGACCTTAGTAATTAGTTGTAGCCGTAGCCGTACCTGCCAATTTGGATTCGGTCTTTTTCAGATGAATTCTAATGGATTCGAGAAGGTTGGTATATATTAAGTGTTCTGATGGATAGTGTTGTTTTTGTAACGGTGGTGTCTTGAATTTCACTTATGTTCATCGTTGCTGTTGTTACCATCAACAAATCATTGTCCCGCCAGTCATTGTCAGCAATGTGATTAATCATCATCATGTATGGCATTTATATATTTATTTGTTACTTCAGATGTTTTGTTTTTTTTAAGCATAGTGGAAAGAAAATGCCAGGGATTGCCTTAAGTGTGACAAAGTCAATGATAAAGTAATCCTGCCTGTTACCTATACCACAAAAATTTTGTCGAATCATTCTTTTTTTCAATTGGCAATTGACCACCAAATAATTAGAGGGAAACTCTGAAACCCACAGACCCAGTTTCTGTGACATACGTCATTTCATTGTCCTTATAATTATTATTTTTTTTTTACAATTCAATTACTCAATGGTAGTTAGAAACAGAAAGTGGTTTAACCATGGACATGTGTTGTGGCCAGATTTGCGGTTTGTTGGTCCTGAACATATTTTATACGTTGCTGTGGTGATCAAATAAACATTTCAGTAGTAGTGCCCAAACAAGCTAGAAAAACAAATAAAACAACCTGGGCCCATTTTCATAAAGCTGTTAAGCAGAAAATTCTGCTTAGCAAATATCTTTACTTAGCAAGAAATGAGCGGGGTACCAGTGGCAACAATGTAAACTTTATGGATTGTTGGTTGGTAACCTGTTTCTGCTAAGCAAGATTTTCTTGTGCTTAGCAAGTTTTTGTGCTTACTGGCTATATGAAATTGGGCCCTGCAGTTTCAAACCACATAGAGATCATGAAAAAATTTGAGATGTTGCCTTTGAAAAAGTATATGCTCTTATTTGTTTTTGTCATGATGTGATTGACAAACTCCAGCATGAAGCTCCTAAGGGAGTAATTCTTACAAATAGCGCCCTCTTTTGTCAGCAACCTTTTCTACACAATTCTAGTTTGGTGACTAAAGCCTGCATATGGAAAATTCTACATGTGTTGCAACATAGGTAGGGGAACACAGCACAAGTTGTAATCACTTATTGTTGCTTCACTATTCTCCACATTTTCAATTACAATGCTGTTTTTGATACAACCAAATTTCGTAGTACAGCAGTAGTAAGTTCCCAAATCAGGTGTTTGAATGTTGTCTTTTGGGGGAAGGTATGGGGGGGGGGCTCACCAAATTACAATCCTATTTTGACGGTAGCTTCTCTTGCTGCTGAGTTTTACCTCTACTTTCTCTTCAACTGGGCCATGCACATACTTACATGGTCAAGTGTTTACTTGTAGCAGTTGAGTTGACTATATATATATTTACAACTTACTGGCAGTAGCTGCAAGGTCGTCCATTACCTGTACTTCTGCCAACATTTGATCACAAAATCCAATTATGTAACACCTCGTGTCCTTGTGTGTTGTGAGATAAGTCCCTAGCTCGTTTAAAATAAATGATATAAAATTGTTGGTGACAATTACAAAGGAAGGAAAGTGCCCGATTTGTATGTATTTCATTCAAATGTGTTGTTTTGGGGGGTTTTATTTATATTTTATATTTTAAATATTTGAGAAATACTGGAACTAGCGACCCCTAGATGTATGCCAATAGAGTGGTTAGTGGCTCCACTACAGGCCCAGGAGTGGGTGACAAGGTTTTCTAAACCAAGGAAATAAAAAGATCACGTAAAGTGACATTTTATATCAGTGAACATAATCTTAACATGAACAGGTTGCATGACCCCCAAGTTTTTAAATAAATTTTGACACATGAAGCAATTTCAAGTACAAAGTTTTCGCATATGCCACAAACAATACACAAATTACATATAACGTGCAAAATTGTGTGTACAAGGTGGATTTTTTTAAATCAATACCTCACATAAAAGCTTGTAACTTTCTAGAATCTGTAATAATAGCTGTTTAAAATTTAATCCAAAATTTAATCCAAAATTTAATCCAAAATTTTGAGGTCAAATCGGCAACAAAACTTGGACCTAGCATCTTTAATCTTTCTCCAAAGTGATCTAAGCAGCTTCCATGGGGCATGTTGAGGACCCCCTTTCCACCAATGGAACAAATTTAAGAAACCTTTGCTTTTAAGTTCTACCCATGAAGTCATTTCTGTTTGACTCCAGTGAGGACTCCAGTGAATAAATATAACTATAACTTAGGTCTGAAATTGCTGTATACTGCGTTGGGAGTGTATGTGTTGGGGTCTTTTACAGTTTACCTATCAGGGTATGTGAATTTGTTTTACTCCTCATTGGAACTACTCAGGCTGACACCATATTTTTGAGTGCAGTACAAGAGTGGCTGCAACTGCAAGTAAACCCATATTTTGGGCCATGTCCTACCGGATCATGTCTGATGTGACCAGCGTGGATATTGAAAATCCTTCTATTTGTACACACGTTTTGTTATTTAGCGACCTATACAAACTTTCTGTATAGAAACTCCACCACGAACGGCCCCTCAAAATTCTCTCCGATGCGTTTTGGCAGAATACAACAAACCTTGTACACAATCGGCTTATCGTTTTTCAATACGTTACACAGATTGTCACTGGCCATGAGTAATCATTTCTTTAAACAAGTTTCTAATCAATATGCCCAGTGACCATACCAATTTTCATTCCAAAAAAAAAAAAAGCAAAAAAAAAAGCATTCCTTCCTCCATGCCTTAATGGAGGTACAGAATAGGCACTAGTGAAGGTATTGTTCCGTGCATAGCGACACGACATAATAGTTTTCACAGGTGATCCAGTTTAAAAGCTGCGCCAGCCGACCAAATACACTGAAGTTGTTAATGTTCTGGTGTCCCCGACAACAGGAGTAAAATGAGAATTACAGTCAATTGTCGCACAGTTGGGAAAAAAGTACCGATGAACTCACCCTTTTTGAATGATTTTTCATGAGCCGGGTGGTAAGAATAGCTTGGGTGGTTATTCAGGCAGGAAGGTGTCATAGATCGTGGTGTATAGTAGAACCTGTTAGGGCGTACCTAATTCTAACAAAACAAAAGCGGACTGATTCATGTGCCCAACTTGAATGGTGTCGCATAATTCACACTATTATTCATGGAAGCTTGTTTGATTTCTGCTCAGTAGCATGCCAGTATGAATCATATGAGCGACACAACATCTCAGAGTGATGTAAACAGTTTAGGTTATTTTTTGTAGAGTGGTTATTTTGTATTTCAATTCGTTCAAAAGTTGAACCAAATGAAAGTTTTGTCGAAAATTGGGCTGTTGTTGGTGCCTTTCCAATTTTTAACTTGTCCAAAGTTTTTACAGTAAGGAAGAGTGGGATAACTCAGTAGAATTTTAAACTTTCTTTTCATGATCATGAATTACAAGTTTATGTTTCATATCTATTGATCAATTTGTGTTTGGAGAGGGGGTACATACATTGAAAAAAAGGGGGGTGCGTTCACCTAATCATAAGAGATGGTGAAACACCAGTTTGTAAGATTTTTGTAAAGCTATTGTTTTTTTGAAATTATTGTAGGTTTGTTATAAGTATCTCTGACCATTTGAGAAAAAATAATAATGGCATGGGGGGGGGTAGCCTCCCTCTCCAGCCACTCAGAACCCTTGGCCCCTCCCCCTCCCATAAGATTTTTTAAAATGCACAAATGAATGGTTCGATATATGAAGGAAAAAAGCATTCCAAATTATGTATTTGCCCCCCAATTTAAAATGTCTGGTTATACCACTGATTTGAAGCCAAACATAAAAGTTGCTGTCTGTACATTTTTTGCAAACTTACTAACATGAGTCAGAAAGTCTCAGTAGAAGGTCTTGGATGCACTGTTTTTGAGGGTCGGACCTGAGCTGTGTGTGGCTTCATGCACAGAACAATTGACTTCATAGAACCAGCGCTTCAATTTAATAAAAGCACGGATCATAGCGATAAAAGTTACAGGAGGACTACATTCCTCACATGTGGTATGTGTGACAAAAATTATCCGGTAAAAAGGTAACATACTTATGACTGCAAGTTATCAGTGGGAATTGTTAGGAAACAGGAGTCCCGCCATGAGCACAGGAATACTCGTCTTAGATGAAAATTTAATATTTCCAATGCTGTGCCCTCTGGTGTGTTCAGTTTCCCCACTCACTGTTAGGGAAATTGGGTATTTGGACACCTGAAGAACGTGTCCTGCCTTGGTCTTCTACAGAGAGGAATTCCGGATCCAGTTAGCGATGAAGTCATCGCCATTAGGGCATCCTGCTTGTATTCTCCCTGGGAAGGTTTCCCTGGCCTTCTCAAGGTTCCAACAGCCACTGGGCATCCAGCATTCTTCTCCCTAGGTAGACTTCCAAATTTCATCAGGATTCATTTAGTACTTAAGGAGAAGATTCCTAAGCTTTTGCAGAGGTTGCACTGTGGGAAAAATATGACTAAAGAGTGATTCGGATCAATAAATGTTAGGTTTAATAGATGTAAAATTTGCATCAGGGATAAAGAATATTATTTGGTTTTACCCTTACACCGATACAGTGCAGGGCTAAAATTTTACCCTTACATCGATACAGTGCAGGGCTAAAATTTTACACTGGACCGCAGGCCCGAGGCCACCAACGATATTAGTGTCGGGGCAGTAAACCTGTGACTTGACAAGTCCGGCTGGTTTGTGTTTTTCAACTGAGTAACAATACTTCACTGTGTAATAGTATAAATAAATTATGTTCAAATGACTTTGAATCCAATGAATGTCTTTCAGTTCTGTTGGAATAACTTGACAAAATGAGATAAACTTCCCAAACATGCCTCAGTGCTTGTTAAAATAAAAAACAGTCGATACTCCACAAGTAGAGTTATCGCCTTTTTTTTCTCAAGATAAAACTTTGCAGGGATAAAAGGAAAACATATTTACTTTTAAAGTTTGGAATGCGCTCCTCTGTCAAACAAAGACGAAAAAATACATCAACAAACGTGCGCTTCAAAAGAAGTTTTCATTCCTTCACTTGCAATTCCATAGAATAAACAGGATAAACAAACACTAGTCTCCTCAGGGACTTAACTGACAATGTTGTGTTGACTTTCAGCAGAAAAGTGTCTGCTATTTCATCTTGCCAACCACTGTGTGCAATCTGAATGCAGCAGCATCAAGGTACACCTTCTCTATAGCCCTTTTCACACTTCTTAACCGATTCCATGAAACAAAACCCCAAGAAATTCCTGGGTAATTTAAACACCCCATGTTCATTTCACACAACCTTTGCAAGTTTTCTCGGTGAAACCTCACTCCCAAGCAAAGGAAAGCTTTTTCCCGTGAAATGTCTGTTTCCCCAGGAGTTTGCAAGGGTTATCAATTTTAAGTGTGCAATGGTCAAATAAATTTTTCTGGGACTGTCCCGGGAAGTTGTTCGTCTAGTGTGAATGGGGCTTAATGCAGTGGGGTTAAAACAAGTTTTTGTTATCTTCCTCCATCACATGGTCATTCCATGGTTATCCTGTAGTTATAGCATACATACCATGGTTTTACCAGGACAACTTTTTCCTGTGTTTCCATTCTTTTCTAGGCTTTGGAGAAACAAAAGTAACTGGTCCTGCAGTTTCACATATTATGTTGTGCCTTTGATAGTTCCTCATTTGACATGTAAACTGTGTAACCAAATTAGTTGTTACCTTTTTGTTACTGTCAGTATGCCTATCTCAAGCTTGATTATGGGGTTCTGCGTTTCAACAAAACCTTTTCCCCATATTGCTTCCAATTTAAAGGTGACCCATTTTCAGCCGTATGTGGAATTTGGACAGAAACTAAACTACAATATTCATATTTTATCACTTACAAATAAAACAAATCATCAAACTTTACACACTTACTGAAAACCTGTTTCAGTTTCTAATATTCTAAACTGATATTGACTTTTTAGGATGGCTCATCGACCAATTTCCGACAAATTTCCTGTGCATAACTCTCGGATGACAATGGTAAATGGATACGGTCAGAACAGAATGTGAACAAAATTTCCTGTATTTGCACAACCACTGTACTTTAGATTAAGCAGGTCTCAGAAAAGATACATGCAAGACTTGCGTGGGCCTTGTTGCCCACTATCCATGATGTAAATTATTATATTGTTTGCTTGTGTTAAATTTCATATTTCTAGATACTTGACAGGTAGCGTTAGGAAATCAAGGGTTAAATCTTATAACATTTCTTGAAGGATGATTTAACTATGGAAGTTAGTTTTCAGGACTTAATGTTGTGTTTAAACTGATTAAATTAAGCAACAAATTGGTCAAAGAGGAGAGGTTCTACCACTACAATCCCACACTATTCTACCCTTTGAATTTGTTTGAAATAGCAACTATATTCCCTTCTCATTTTTCATTT
>CM021526.1:5811592-5822788 GCA_010994315.2 Pisaster ochraceus | reverse complement strand
ATGTTCGTTTTTTCTGTCGTGTGAAAAGGGCTTTAGTAAAACCTAGACACCCTCAGATTGTCACACCCTTCCCTGAGCCACACCTTTATATTGAGATAGGTTTTCTTAAAGAGCACGCTATTATAAATAGATTATGAATCCTTATGACAAAGTCAAGTTTTTTTTTATGTAAACAACTCTGGGACTGATATAAGCTTAAAAGAACTCTTTGCAATACTGGATTTATTCAAATTATCTTTGACTTAATTTTGGAGGCAATTTCTTGATAAAGATATGAAACATCATTGGTTTTAGAAAAAGTAATTCATTCCCATCCTTCAGTTCTCACGAGACGGGTTATGAGACAACCACCCTACGAAGATGTCTTCAAATAAGACTTTCACATGTTTTTTCAGGGTCTTTTTATTCTATTTTTTGTGCTCATTGTGTTTTCCTTCTAAAGTGATCCATACCTGATGTATAGTGGGGAGGGGGGAAGGAAGAGATCACATCATATGGCCTCAGAGACAGGATTGGGCATTCCGCCATTCCCTTTTAGTATTCATCAGTGCCTTTTTTCTTTTGTCTAAGTCGGATCATTTCAAACATTGAGCTGAACTTTTTGACATTTTTACCCGGATTCCTGCAAGAGAACTCTTAATGTGGTCTGTTTTGCTTCCGCGCTTTTTAAGTCGGGAGTTATGGATGTGGTGGTCACCATCTGGTTTTTGCCTTCCCTTACCCAAATTTCCAATTCAATTTTCCAGTTGGAACCAATTGGAATTTTGTCCAATGTTGTGTTTTGGCACAAAACCAATTGGACCCGATTGGACCCAGTTGGATATTTTCAAATACACCCCAAAAATAAGTACCATTGAGCAAAAAAAAGTAGTTTATACCCCACTGTATTCCACCTCACTCAAGGGATTTACACAAGTGCAATTAACTAATTTCTTAACTAAACCCACTTGGTGAAATTGGATTGTTTTTCCAGTTGGACCCCGTTGAGAAACCAAATTTCCAACTGGAAAAATATTAGGAGGTGAAATTTCTAATCGGTAGAAACAAATTCCAACTAATTCCAATTCAATTAAATCAAGCCAACTGACTCCAATTGGATTTCCAATTGGACTGAGTTGGTCTAAGATTTTATTTGAAATTTGAAATTCAGTATTCCAATAAACCAACTCACACAAACTCAATACCAGCTCAATCCAATTATTTCCAACAGGATATCCAATTGGAATGAATTGGCCTTTTTGGTAAAGGTTCCCTTCGTCGATGGGGAACATGTCACTTAATTTCTGTTTGGCAGAAAATAAGAAATCAACTGTTGGGAGACATTTCTGTAACCATGATAGTATTTTAGGTGGAAATATTTCTCGAAACTGAGAAGTAAGCAAATTTTAAACAACTTTGTCATAATTACAAATAAAGAGACATATCTTTGATATTATTTGGTTTTACCCATACACCAATGTGTGTAAAGTACTGTATACTCAGTACCTTCCTAAGTCCTGTGAAAAAAAACCTGGGTGGAATTCGAACCCACAATCTTTGCCAATCTAGAGCGGATGTCTTACCACTAGACCACTGAGATTGCACGGTAGCTAGAGGCAGTTAGAATCCTATATTTTAGCAGCAGTTACCTTGATGTTATAAAAAGTACAACTATGTATGTGGATGCGATACCATGTTATACCATGTTATACCTGAGATTCAAATCGGCACTATGAAGTACCCGAGATTCAAATTGGTACTATGAAGTATGAACCAACATGCTATATTTATACTTCAGAGATGGTTTCCAATTCCTGAGAACATGACACATTGGGTGTAGTTGTTCATAAACACAGGAGTTCCCAAGATTCAGTAAGTCCTGTCATCTAACTAACTCAATAAACAACCGGAATACACCCAATGCATTATGTGTGAAACATGACACTGACAAACAGAAAAATAGTACATTCACTACTACTGTGCCCTACAGTCTTCTAACTCTTCGTGACAACATCATGACCATTGTGACCAAATTTCTACCTCCATGGTGTGACAAATACAGAAGGCAAATACAGTTGACATAGTTTGCTTGTAATGAATTCCCAACTTTAAGCACCACATTTTTTTTGAACATTGTACTTGGGATCTAGCTTATTGGACTACACTCAATGGTTCTTTGAATGACCCATTCATTTTTAAAATTCTAGTTTGAATTTCTATAACTTTTGACAACTTGCCAACTCTGGTGGAGTTTCATCCTTGAAAAGTTGTTGAGTAATTTTTCTCCGCCGTTCTTTGAAAGGAGTTAATATCACGCATGAGAAGTTTTTTTCCCGCTTTATTATTCTTTGGTTTGAAGTCACGTATAATCAGAGTTTCAATTTGAGGATGAATATGTTTGGAAGGATTGGGTTGACATGTTAAGTACTATGGTAAGATTTTGCTGTTGTTTATTTTATAATACAGAGTTTCAAGTTACAATTTATAGTTCTGGTTAATAATTTGGTATTGTGTTATTTTTGTGTTTTTTTTATTTTTAGAATTGCTCTCTGTATAGTTGATGGATAAATGTCAGTATTACCTTTTCTAGACATAAATAGTTCCCCTTTTAAACAATGTCAAGTACCCTTTCTAAGAATCTCACGTCTGACAACAACTCAAGTGGAATTTCTGTTTAGTTAGTTATAACTTGATGTTCATTTTAGTTTGAATGAATGAGTCGGTTGCCAAATGAATTATACAATTTTCCTGAGGGCAGAAAGAGGATAATTGCATGACCAAGATTTTGTTTAAGAGTCAAGTATCATCATGCCTTGGAAAACCAAAGAGTTATTTCTTGTACTTATGGCTACACTGTGTAGAGTTTCAAGTCGATTTTCTATGAACTTCCCTTAGCAGGAATTAGCCCCTTCCTCCAAGGGACATCGACCCCCTTTACACTTGATACATCTCAACCTCTCCTACACCTTCACCTTAGCAGAGGCAGGATCCACCTGTCGAGATGAATGATTCCCGACTCCAAGAATAGTTCAGCTCAATGAGTGGAGGTTAATGCTCCCTTCCTGTGGCCCAGTATCAGTGCCCGGACCATCCATCCATTGGTGGGCCGACCATCGGGGCTTTCTACATCCTCTCGCCTCATGTATTTGTCAGTTCTGTCACATTTGGCAGAGTTGTTATTTACTATGGAATGAGAATAGACATCCATAGTCAGGTTAAAAGTAGCCTCGGTTGAGCTCTCAATCCCTTTTTTATTTTAATTTAATTTTTCTTGCAGTTTCTAGGAACCTGTTGCTGAAAACCACCTGTAATTTTGTACTTCGTTTGAAGGTTTCCATTTTCTGTTTAGGAAAATTATATACAGATAACTTACTATTTTACAGAAAAAATTGCTCAATAGATAGAAACTCTTTCACTGTAAAAAGGAAAGTCAGTTTCCCAAAGGCATTATTCATAATTACACATTGACACTTTGGTCTGTTATTTCCCTGTTCACAGGAAAGTCTAGAATATGTTGTTTAAACAATTTTTTGTCTGTGACAACTTTTATTAAGGCCACCTGATTGCTTTTTGTAGTCCATCTGCATCTTTAAACAAAACAGAAATGTGCCCTAAATACCATGGAGGAAGAGACCATCTGCATATCTAAATATAATTCAGATCCCTTCCTCATGTCCGCAGGGATGGCTTGGAAAGAAAAGCACCCCAACATCTGTTAGATTAAAACCTCCTCACAAAGTCCACAGGGGTGGCTTGCAAAATGAGTATCCAAACATCATAACAAATCTTGGAGTGTCTGACTTGAGAAAGGCTGTAACTGTAGCAGTTTTGCTGATAATGTTATTTGATTGGTAGGATCACTTGTTGATCTCCAATGCTATCAATCAGCCTAGCTGACTGCCCCCTATAGCTGAATTCAAGTGACTGCTGTAGTTATATCCTTGCTGTACTTATATCCTTGCTGTACTTAAGCATATCGTCACTGTTTTCACGAAGAGGCAACTCTTATAAAAACCACTAATTTTGGCAAATCTGTGTTTTTACACATTTTTGATGTTATTAGTGACATCAATATTTTCCCCAAGTTTCAAATGCTAAATCATATAGTTTTTCTAATTATGCTAATTAGCACAAAGACCATTTTACCAAACTCCCACTTTTGCATTTTATGAACAGCCACATTAATATTTGCCATTTTTTTATATTGAAGTACATAGCACTGGCACGGTGCCAAAAATGACTACTCTGCGTTTTGAGTTTTCACGAAGAGACACTCGTTGTTTACGCATTGGTTTGTACACGATGCGCTGCACACAGGCCTCATTCGCGCAATTTTCACAAAGAAAAACTTGTGTGATAAACAGTCAATAACTCATTAATTAAACTTACTGTGATTAAAATAACTACAAATTTGCATGGTTTTCGATCTCCGCTTTCATGCTTGGAAAAATGTCAAGATTTAAATGGCAAATAGTGTCCGAAACAATGATTTCAAACGCGATTTTCTTCAAACATGAAATTTAGGCTGCTGGGGCAAAATCTCTTCGTGGACACAGTGTCGATATGAGAAGCAATAACAGGTTTAGCATTGAGGCCTCAAATCAGTTGCTCAATATAGGTCCTTGCTCAACCTCATTTGGAGGTCTTTATCCTAGGTGGAGCCATCTTCTCACAATGGAAATATCAAAGGTCCCCGATCAAGAAACTAAACAATGACAACAACACTTTCTGCTGTGTTCAGATGACTCAAATCTGTGTTTCACTTTGTTGTCACTCTCTGTAGCTTTTAACTTCAAATATTTCCTTATTTTGTGAAAAGATGCCGCACGCACAGTAGAAACACGAGTATGAGGAACAGAAACTTCAGAGAGTTGTTGACATGAACCAATTGTCATAAAGTCTGTTTTGCCAATTGAGGAAATAATCTCGCATCCAAGCAGGAATCTAATTTAGACACATGATTCAATATACTTGATGGTCTCATCAGCGATGTTTTGTGAAGGTATGGAAGAAAAATATAGTTGGGTATCATCGGCATATATACATGATAGTTTAGTTTATGTTTAACTATAGTGTTACGAATAGGTCAGGTGTATGCTGTAAACCATAGCAGTCCAAGAACTGAACCCTGAGTGAGATTCAAAGTCAAAGTTGTGTTTTAAAAAAGTGCTATTTGCCCAGAATGAGGGGCTCCAAGGTTAAATTGAGATTTGTGATCCACTAATGTTTCCAATAGAGTCCTAATGAAAACGGGGACATTACAAGTCTCTATTCTCACCTAAAAATGATGTAAAACACCACTGTGTGTAACCCTTCAAGAGCAAATTTGTCAAGACCAAAAAATTGTTTGATGGCGTCACATTTCAAATATATGGTCTGCTCATTTTTTGTACAGATTGTTTAGGTTTTTTCCTGAATTCTGGTGATATTCTATCAAAAGTTGCATTGAATTTGAGCTTATGACTTGTGGAGAAATTCCTCTTTGGAATGTACAGACCAATTTGTTTTTGCTGTTCGATGATGGTATGTTTCAAATTTCACTCTGAAAGAGTGTCAATAAAATCGTGTTTTACACATTTCAACTTGAGATAGAGACTTACAGCTTTTTCCCTACATTCATGAGGACTTTCATGTAAGTCCTTGGTCACGGTCTGTATTTCAATTTGACTGAGAGAAGTAGTAACAAAAATCTGAACACAATTTGGAGCTTTGAATAGATGGGTTTTTTTTTTAAGCCAAAGCTTGTTATCATGTTTCAATAAAGAAATATTGCTCAGGTCTGGTTACAATTCCATTTCAATTAACAAGAAAGTACTTGAAATTTTACTAAACGGCAATGTTTATAATACAAGAACCAAACAATGTGATCAAGAATTGTTTTCTGTTAAAGAGCTTTTCGAAAATTATGGCTGTATAAATTTGCTTTACACCAAAACCCCAAAAGGTTTTTTATTTATTTTTCTTTTCACAAAGATGTGTATGAGCGTTTTATACCTTGAAATATAGGCCTATATATAACATTGCTATGCTAAAATATTCTTTAACAAATCTTGTTGATCAAATTATGAAAACAAAAAAGTTACCTTGCTTATACCAGCTTGAAAGTTTACTTGGGAATTTGTTAAATATATCTTTTGTCATAAACATTTGGTTTTTGAATACAGTACACCCCTTCTACAAATTTAGTCTTTCCGTTTCTTTCCCTCCATGGTCTTTCCAAAACTCCCCACTGTGATGACATTTCTGTGTGGAAGTCCCCTGATCAACTAAGCTAATACATGAAGTGACATCAACAAGTGTTTATTGGATAGGCTGGCTATTTATAGCTTTGGTGTGCTGTTGCTAATGGATTGAAAGACCTACATTCTCATATTTGCATTCATATTTACGACCCAAGCATGGAGTTTGAAACCTTGCCAGCTACGTGCTTAGTTTGCTTTCGTTTTCATCCAAAGCTCTGGCTGGGGTTTCTATTTAAAGGAACACTCCAATACCTCCACTAAGTAACTTAAGTAATTTTGTTTTCAAAGTAAAAAGAATCATACAAAATCTAGCCAGAGTAAACCATCTGGATGGATGGATATAACTGGGTTTTAGGGGAACGTCTGAGAATTGGACAGGCCTGGGTTTCTTTGACTGATGATTGCTGATTTTGGGTTGGTTTTTGTTGTGACTGATGGTCAATTACTGGATGAGACATGGCTTTTATACCCTAGGACAAACAAGATGCAGACAGGAGACAAAACAAGTACGTACTGTATAAAAACTGACAAACCAAAATATACAGAGAGGCCTAGCAGCATTAAGAATATGCAACGACTAAGTGGTTTGTTTTTTTAAGGTTATAAGTATGTATTTGGAGATTTCATGATTTCTTAGTAAATAGCTGGAAAGATGTTATGAAAGATTACCAAAAGAAACTGAGGTGAACTTTAAATATGGTTCAACTTACCTAACAGATTACAAATGGCAATTTTGTTTTTCTCATATAAATTTTAGCAAGAAAAGAAGTGCAATCGTGGTTTAAGTCACAAAGCAGCCATCCTGACACTGTGTGCCACAAAAGTCACACAAGTGAAAAACACCAAGTTGGCTCATAAATCAAACTTATGAGTTCTGTTGAAATTGGCTCATGAGCTTGGATTAACATTTTGAAACACCACAAAGCAATTACTCAAGGGTTGTTGCAGCACTAAACTTTTTTGTATTTTCATTTCAAATGTCTGTCCCCCAAAGTGGTGAACTTTTATTTGCTTTTGTGAAAATAATGAGGTTTTTTTTTATGTGGACCATGCCGTAGGCAATACATTCATATTGGAGAACATTCGGGCAAAATAGAATGGTCTCTTTTCTAGAAAAAAACAATAATTGGTTGCATGAAGAATGTTTACTTGAGCTTTTGCTTGGTTGCAGAAGTATTTTTTATTTATTTATATATTTTTTAAGTACTAAAAGTGATGTTAAATTACTTCAGATAATATAGATGGCTTTCGGGGGAATAAAACAAAACGAAAGAAGAGGGAAAGTTAGCAGAGACTTCCATACAAGTCTGGGGCTCATTTTCCACCACTAGTTCATTGACAGGTCTCAAACAATGATAACTCAATATCAGGAAATTCATGACAGCAGGGGGTAACCAATTAGCATAATTGATCAGTCCCAGTGATTAAGTGATAACAAGTTCAGTCAGAGAACCGATGCAACTGGCATCATAAATCAAATATGCTTATGGATTTTATTTTGAACGATATCTTTTGTCTATCTAAAAACAAACCGGTTTAGTTCTGGTGTGACTTGGGTTTGTGGACAGTTTCCTGAGTTCACCATTCCCCTGCTTCATTCATCCTGTCTTCTTGCATTTTGGGAAAAAAAATTTAAGGGCCGAGCCTCATTTTCAATCAGATTTGAATTTGAACCTCAGGCTAATATAAATTCAGTTTAACGTGTTGCACTAGAATACGTCCGCCATGTTCAGCCAGGCTAGGATTCGACAGCCATGTTCAGCCCGACTAGGATTCAAACCTACTTTCTAGATCATATCTGCCATGTTTAGCCAGACTAGGATTCAAACCTCGTTCTAGATCATGTCTGCAATGTTCAGACTAGGATTCGAACCTACATTCTGGTACACATTCAGTTTATAGTGTTGCACTAGAACCAGTCTGCTATGGTCAAACAGACTGAGATTCAAACCTACATTCTGATACACATTCAATTCACAGAGTTGATCTAGAACCAGTCCACCATTACCAAAAAAGGAGCAGTAATTTGACCATGGCTGTTGATTAGCAGAAAATGTCAGTAAATTGTGTGAATTTTCAGAACCTGCAATTGTACAATGATTGACTTATTGGTATAAACTTTACTCAGTTAGTCGGTTGTTCTTCTTTGAATGAGACATGTGACCGGAAACCTGAACACTATATAACACATCTTTAACAAAACAAAAGTTAAAAAAAACACCTTGCCCGAATGTGGTTCCAAGCGTTTGCAATCAAAGTTCGAGTGATCAATTCTCACAAACTAAACAGGTTTCCTGAGTGGTTCATTGTGTGCTCCAGAAAAAACAGGTCACCGAAATTGGGTGTTTACTTGTCATATTTGCAGTGTATAGTAACTTCCAAGTGAGCTTTGAACATGTACACACATAGCTCAATTGTAAACACTTCAGACTTATTATGTTTTCTTATTCAAATTGCTGCATGCCCCCCCCCCCCCCCCCCTCCACCACCTCCCCCTCTACAACATCTCTTGAGAAGACCACATGTAGTTCAGAACCACCTAAGGCACAAAACCGGGCCCAACGTCATGGTGTTGCTTACCACAGAATTCTGCACTTGTGGTGCCATTTAAAGTGCGTGACTCCTCGGGCCCTGAAGCTCAGAGTTTCGCAGTATAAGCAGTGCTTTAAAATTGTGCACAGGTTGTTGATTGAAAGATAGTGTGTGGAAGATGAACAGGACTGTTATTTGTAGAAGCAAAACCAAGGCACATCTAACTATGTAGTTTTCATACAATCTGATGTGTGTAGTTGCACTGTTTGAAGTTTTTTATGTTTCTTTTTTGGTAATGAAATAGGGAATGGAGTTTCCTCACGGGATACATTGTTTCACTTTCATTGTACGCTAGTAAGCCTTCAGAGAAGAATTGAAAAATGACATCTTGAGGCATTCATTTTACCAAAAGGTGTTAAAGACAAGGACTGGTTTGTATAAATCCTCACGTCAGAAAAATACGTTCTTTTCAATCTGACTGTTTATTTTTGTAAAGACCACCAGTCATCCAAAACATCCATACGTTTTCATCAAAGTGCTGGCACATATTCATTTCAATAGAAGTAATAATTGCATCAGGGATAAAGAATATTATTTTGTTTTTACCACTGTATACTCGATGCTTTCCCAAGTCCTGCAGGGACAGAAATCTGCAGGCTTACTATTCGGGTATAGGATGGGAAACCAAGACCCCCGCCCGCCATTCTACAGCAGATGTCCTAGAACTAGACCACTGAACTTGCCCAGTAATTAGCAGTACATGTTATAATTGCATACATAATATTGTTTACCATATTTATCAGAGATAACAGTTATACAATTTATGCAGTTAATAATTTTTGGTAATATTTCTCTTGCAAACAATCAAGATACCTTGAGTGAATGTGCTCTTCCATTTTGTTCTGCGGCTTGAATTTAGAGTTCTTTATAATGGGTAAGAGTTGTATGTTTAGGTATATTGCACATCATTTCAAGAGTATAAAATGTATTTATTACTGTCATAGGTTGTATCGAGATTTATAACAGCTCAGTTGTAAAGGCCCCTCAACTGTTGTTGGTTTGGTTTAATCTGGAGAGTTTTATTTCTCAGGTTTTGTTGTTGTTGTTGTTACTAAAACTTCAGGGAAATGTCTGTGTTCTCCAACCTGATAAATGATAAATTTCAGTTTCCTGAGACAAACGCGTGTCACATCTGTAATCTTGAGTCCTACAACTATTCATCACTAATTTCTGCTTTGTCATCTTTTAAATTGTGAGTTTGTAGCAACGAGACAAAGCGGTTAAGATTACACCAGGATTACTATAGTTTGATTCCGGATGTTCAGCAATCCACTTGGGATGGCACGGAACACCACCATAGATACACATCATGCTTTATCACGATAGTTCCACATTATAAATTAATCTTCTTATCATGGAAACTACAGACACTCAGTGGACTTTGCTTCCATTTTATCAAATGCAAACTCTTTGGAGTATATTTATATTTGTTATTCATAACTAATGTGCAATAGTCGTTAGTAATGTAGGATACGCCCCTCAGGGGCTTGGATCTTTAAAGGAGATTTGGACTTTCTGAGAAAATGTTTGTCCAGTCATTCCTACTAGGGTTGGAACCAAAATGATAACTATAGCTGACTTAGTATTATACTACAGGAAACGTAAATTTGTTTGTATATGAAACGATGATCTTTTTCGGTTTTCCCAAGCAGTTCAGCTTCTTAGTATGTTTGAGCACCAGTACAATCTTCCAATTCAAGTCAACTCTCTAGACGTTAGTTCCCTGTGTTGAACTCCATTTCGTGAAATCGCAAATGGTGCACCTTTAAATGTGGGGTAGTTCAAATTCTGATCCCTGAGTGGGCTGTGTTTATATTGAGAATTGAGATTGTTGATTTCAATCCCAGCCCAGCGCTAGCATTTTTATGAATTCATAATGTAAACATTGATTGAATGTACCTACACTCTCCATCCATTGAGTGGTGCAGACTGGGGAAGCTTGCCACCTGTTGATGAGTCTGGCAACATTTAGGAGAAGTGGCATTTCCAGGACAACCAAAAAGGAGGACATAATGAAGTTGAATCCATCAGTTAAATGCATAAATAGTTTAAGACCTTAAACTTTCAAAAATGTAAGTTTTCTCAAAAACATCAAGGTTGAACCAGTCAGTATATCATACTATACACAAAGGTTATTCTTGTTGTTTTGTATGCTTTGATTTGTGGTTTGAAAACCTTACCTAATCTTACATTTGTGCTCTGTGTTTTTAGATTAATCAATCAAAACAGAATGAAGCAAAACAAAAGAAGGGAATGGTGTCACTATTGTCAATATGATAATAAGTTGAAGGAACTGAAGATTGTAGAAGATAATTGTTTCTGTTTGTTTTAATCATTGGCATAACCAGACATTGGTTTGGGCAAGCAGGGGCATTATACTTTT
>CM021526.1:5792396-5810592 GCA_010994315.2 Pisaster ochraceus | reverse complement strand
ATACCCATGCCTACATTCTTACAGACTGTGAAGGGGGTAACCCTGTTTCAGCCCCAGGGAGTAGGTGGCAATGTGCCCCTGGTGGCTGTTGATTTGGGTCGGCAGCCCCAACCATTTATGTGTAGCCCTCACCTTGAATTGGCCATCCGGCCTTGTGATGTTAGGCGATTTCTCATTAAACAAAATATTAAAAATTACATCCGTTCAAAAAATATTTAAAAAACACTTTAAGTAACCATGACTAAAACAAATGTTTTACCATGACTTCTAGAGGGAAAAACTTGGAGCGTAAAACAAGGCTGCACCTACCCTTTAAGTCTCGACCACTCAGCAAATAAAGTGCCAAGTCATAACAGGAAGGCAACAGTATTTTATTCAGTAAAGATGTTTAAATTTTGTGGTATCTAGTTATCATGGAAACTGAAAGCTGACAAACAATGATCGGAAATAGCTCTAAAATGGAAGTGTGTTTTATGTATCAAGGAGTGTTGGCAGTACCAACCTTGTTCCCAGTGGTGTACCATCTCACCGTGCCATGTTCCCCAGAATGCTTTGCTCGATCATAACCCCTGGAAGTGTGACTTTAAAATATCCAAATAAAGACAATTTAAATTTAGTCCTGTGGTTGACCCATTCTGTGTTATAGACGTATGCAGAGTGCGTGATCAAAAGAGGCATCGAGTCACACAGCAGCCAGATACCCACTCAGTCTCCTCTGATCTTGTGATATATCTGAATGTATGCAGTTTAGGGTGACCATGTAAAAACATGATTCAGTTGGAAGTGGATTGGGTCAGAATGCTTGTATTTTGACATGCACGTACTGAGCTATCAGTCACTGTTGGTTAGTCGGTCAGTGTTGTTGTTTTTCAGCACATCCCTTCCAGGGGTTAGTGACGAGACGTATCGATAAGGCGCACTGCCCATGGTACCGAGGCTGTGGCAGTACTATTGCACAAATGGTTTCTACATTTATAATAAGTACAGTTGGTGTCCCAGTTGTAGCCTATAGAACCAGTTTATTCACTAAGGACTGTCAGTTACACAGATTTGCAGAACCGCAAAAAATTATTGATACCACCAGCTTCATTGCCATTTCAGATGTGAAGTATTTGTGACTGGTTTTGGTATACCCCAATAAGTCCACTTTAGCAGTCCTATGAAATTGTGTGTGTAACAAAGAAATCATCAGCAGGCATTTTGTTCTAGTTATGATATAAACCCAATTTCATAGAGCTGCTTAAGCAGAAAATGTCGCTTAACAATTGTCTGCTAAGCAGAAATGAGCAGGGTACCAGTCACAAATTGTATATGTGACATGGTAGTTTGGCTGGAAAACATTCTGGTTAGGATTATTTTGTTGTGCTTAGCTACTTTTTGTGCCAAAACAGCTCTATAAATATGGGCCATGGTTTAGTTTTCAAAATGATTAGTATCTTACTTTTAATCTTTCCCTGTTTCCAAATTGTTTATTTAAATCTGGGGTCAAACATTTACCTCATGACTGTATTACTCAGAATTTGCTTTTGTTTTTTAATGCAGGGTGTATAGATTTGCACTTGATGTAGTGTTTGAAAAGTTAATTCAGATGATTCGTTTTGTAAACAATTTCTCATAGAAGTTGTTTTCACAGCAAAGTGTTGGTTTTTCTTTTTTAGGATTTAAACCGAGTTGGTGTCTACCCCAAAGTGACATCGAGTGTATGATAAATGCTTGTTATTATGCTACATCATTTAGGGAGTTCCCAAAATAACCTGCTTACTGGTATAAAGGAAGGAAATGCCTAGATAGATATTGTTGGACAAGAATCAAAGGAAATTGACATTGTGTCGGTGTTTTAAAAAAAAAATTGAAAAGAAGAAGTTTAGAAGTCACACACCAAGAGGAAATCTCATGTCCGGGTCAACCAAGTTATCTTGTTTTGATTTGACCTTTAATCGACTTATTCTACTCTATTACTGGTACCAGTGGGTAGGCCTATAGCCATGCTGATGTAGAGTTTATGAGACTTGAAGTATACCGAGTCACGTTGGCAATATTGACCTAAAAATCCAGTCAGAGCTTGACTAGAGTCCATTTGATAGCAGGCAATTTTCTTTCATTTGATGCAGATTTTTTAATTGAGGATAAATCTGTTGTACAGTGCCCTGGTGTGTTTTTTTAATACACAATACTTCCAGCAGAACCTGCTGATTTTGACTGACTAGAAAATGCATTTAAGTTTATATTCTTGGAAATCATTAGGTTTTGTATATTTTTCCCCCTTATCTTTAGTAAGGTACCCTATTTTGAGTGCTAAGTGTATTACTTTTATCTAAGAGTTTTATCCACAATTTTCTTTTTCAAAGCTTTTCAATTTACGCCATATGCCTAAATAGTTTTCGGTGAAACTAGATGCTGATTACTCAAACAGAGTTATGATAATGTTTCCAGAAAACCAAGCGAAAGAATAGTTCTTGAACAATGATCGTAATTAAGCAATGCTTGTTTCGCTCAAATTAATGTTGGCGCTCATATCAGCCATCTTCCATATTAATTCACTTTACTTCCTGTTTCGGTTTCGCTTTAGCCTCGCCTCGCTAATGACGTCCCCGTTTCCATGGTGACACATCATTATCCATGGTCCTGGGGTGGATGGTGGGGCCAGGTTCTCCACCTTTGGGTCATTTCACCATGAAGCCAAACAGTGCGGGGACCATGTGTTTGGATTAGTCCCCTTGATTGTCTAGCTATTAATCATTCCATGTCTTCGCTGATTGAATGGCTTGATGAAGTATTGATACATCTGATACAAAACTTTCTGTCAATTTCTTATCAGGGCTTGGGTTTTGTTTTTTTAATTACTCAGACGATGCTGCCTCGGTACAAATTACTGATATCAACTCACTCGAGTTACTTCCTTTCCCAAATATTTTCACTGTCTTGCTAAAGATGGGACGCAGTGCGAACGATATTAATCTTTTATTTGTCATCGTTTCAAAATCAGAAATGTTTTGTGGTGGTATAAAGTAGCTTCTATTTATGCTATCATAAATGTTTAATATGGCACAACTTGATTAAACAGTGTAGGGTTCACCATTTTCCACTGAGTACAAGTACAAAGAGAGCATTTAGCATAATTTCTAATAGCACTATAGGTTAACGCATTGGGTAAGTTTTACAGAAATTAATTTCAAGTTTTAAGAAAATGCCACTCCTATGAAAGCTGGGGCCCTGATGTTATTGTTTTGATTTGGGGTTTGTTATGATTTAGTAATTTTCGAGGCATCAGGTGGTTTGTTGTAGTTACCATTGTTATGACAGGTAAATTAATGGTAATTTTTAACGAGCCACAGGGCACTTCCATACATGACAGGCCGCATGTGTGTGGCATGCTATATGGAAACTTTTAGGAAGTCCCTTCAAGGGTTGCTCCTGCATCATTCCTCGCAAAATGTCTTCAAAAATGAAAACATTGGGGGAAAGTTGTTCGGTTGATGGGAGGTCAATGAACTGGAGGTTAGTGAACTGGTGTAGAATTGATAGATCATTACAGGCTGTCAGTGAAAAGTGGAAATAATAACAGAGTGGAATTGCCTGTTAAAGCAACTTTTGTCCACCTAGAGGCCGTTTTACACTAAATGCTAATTACCAATGAAGCATTTGTCATTTTGACCAAAACTAAGTTCATTTAGAAGAGGATTCTGTTTTACAAATGTACTTAAGGTTGGGGTTTGTAAGAGATTTTAAATGTGGAAAAAAAAAAGCAAAATGAAAATAGATGTAATTTGTGCACATCACATCATTCCGCTTGTGTCCATCAGAGTTGTGAATCAAAAAGTTACACGCCAATGATGTTATTCGTCAAGTGTAATTAGGTGAGGAGAATTCTAAGCTATCTTCACTTTTGGGATCCAGTTCTGTGAAAACAACACCCAGTTTTGATGTCTTGTCATCATTCATCATCTTCATCTCCATGCACCTATTTCTGTTTCAGGTCTTCGTAGTACATTTCCATGTTGTTGTTGTGTCTTGATGACCTTTGAGTCAACTGTAAATGATGTACATTAACCAAGGGGTACGATCTGTCCTCGACCCTGAAGAAACTTCTTCCACACACCTCTTCTCTACATTTCTTGCATACCTCTTTATTCCAATTCTGTATGCTCTTCTGCACTTATTTTAACCTCTTCTCTATACCCACTTTAAAAAATAGTATATATATATAATATAATATAATTGCCTTATTGAAGGTTTTCCTGGTTATTTGCAGCAAATTTACAGTGGCCAATAGCACTCCTCACTCATGCTAAAAATAGAAGCTCAGTCCCCTGATCTCGGATAACTGTCAAATTTCAGTAACATACGCGCTCGTACATGTCCAAGCTTTATGTTTATTCGTGTTTACTGCCTGTACTACTACTGCGGTTTCTTAGATCATACCTACCCTATAGAGTTCCATGTAAGTGATTCGAACAACTTTCCAGTTTTTTCTTTTGGTTCCATTTTAAGACCAATGTCACGATTGTCTTTTTCCTTTAACATTCTGCAGAAATGAGTATTGGATTTCATTATTAAATGAAAGGGCAAGGACCTTGTCCTGTCTGGACTTGGTTTGGTTACATTATTTTGTGTGCCCAGAAGAAGGGCGGAAGGAATAGGTATTGGAGAAAGGGTGTAGGCAATTGATTGGCAACATTGTATTTCGAGAAAACTAAGAGTGAAAGTTTTATCGGTTTTCTGCCATTCATAAGTTTTTGTAGGAAGGTTCAATTCTGCTTGGGCATGGAAAAAACATGTCCTTTGGGTTATTCTAGCAACAAAATTGTAACAGTAACATCTTGATTTGTTTTTGTCGGGATCCATGTTATTGCT
Organism: Pisaster ochraceus; assembly: GCA_010994315.2. NCBI lineage: Eukaryota > Metazoa > Echinodermata > Asteroidea > Forcipulatida > Asteriidae > Pisaster > Pisaster ochraceus. Next base: position 5,805,738 of record CM021526.1, on the reverse strand, counting down.
TTTAGCCTTCTATTACTGGGAAAAAGTAAGTCAAGTGCCTAAAAGAAGGGCGAGCCTTCCGCCCTTCTTCCGAGCACATGCCGATTAAAGTTAAATGCAGAAAAATAACATGGTTCCATCATGACAAAATATCAATGTTGAAATTGACCACTGTCTAAAGTTCTGTTTGAGATTGTTTGTATCTGTACTTTTGTACTCTGTTATCATTCAATGCACTTTCAAGATTTGTATATCCATTAAAATTTTTCATCCAAGTTCACTACCAAAAGACTCCCTTAAATTTTTTGATTCATTTTTTAGTCTAAAACACCACATAGGACAAGCAATGTTTGTCTTCTTGTGAAAATCAATTGCACATGTCTTTTTTCCCATCTTCTAAGGACCTTCTTAAGAATTTATGTTTTCCAAACAAGTGGTTAAAGCTGTTAAGCAAGCCCTAGATGTCCAATAACAGAAACTTGGAGTTGATAGTAAGTAGTAAATATTGTGAAATGTGATGAGTTTGTGTTGTCTGCTAAGAACTAGGACACATACCTGTGTATTCTAACCAACAATAATCACCTCCTATAGTTTAAAAAATATTAATTTTCAGGTGACAGAAAATTTAGTTTTTGGTTATTTTCTAGATTTGTTTTGATGATATCATTCCGTGTGTAATTTTGAAAACAATTCAGCAATTACACAACTTTTTATTTGAACCTTGTTTTGTCAACGGTTTTCTGACGGAAACATTTTCCACTTCAGGGACACAGGACTTTTTTTTAAAGTCAACTCTGTGATAGACTGAAGTAAATAAAAAAGAGGATACCTTTTGTTGTATAAATATATCTGTCGAAGGATCTTGAGCAAGGGATCTACAAAACTATGTTTTCCAAACAGAACAGTTTAAAAAAATAGGCCAGCTCATTGTTCACAAGAAACTGTTCATGAACTATCAATAACAGGGTTGTATTTACTTGATTTTGTATTCTTGAACTACAGGTACGGACACCTGCCTTACACCTACCTCTAACAGTTTATTAATACTTTTTATTTGGACTTATTTTCTCCATCTTCTCAATATTTGTCTTGTAAATAATTTCAAAACTTAGTCTAAGCACGGTGGGTGGGTTCTCTTACCTTAAGGTCAGTCTCCTATGTAATCTGAACCTCCATTTGTACTTGATCTTGTTGTCCTAACCTTGCTCCTTTATCCAGGGCAGTCACTACACTCAGCAAAACCGCAAGAAGTAGTGACTGACCTTAAGACTGTTTAGCTATGTTGTGTATTTCCCGGTAATCAATGGGTTTTGAGTCAATATACTAACAGTGATTGTACACAAGTGGCAATGAATAAAACGTAATATTTCTGCAAAGTATTGTTCAAAATTCTTTCACTGTTTTTGTAGGTGTTTGTGCAATACATGCGCGAACACCTCTTGTTTTTTTTTGGGGGGGGGGTCCTCCTTCTTTTTTTAAGTATGAATGCATAGAAACATTTTGTCTGATCGAAAGATCAGTTTTGGCCTGATAGTAATAAAGAGAATATCTTCTGTTAGAAACAATTATTGAACTTGTTGAAATGAATCATCAGCTGGTGATTTATTTCCTTAATTTTTTCCATTTCTGCCGAAACGTTACAATGGAAGTTTCACTGGTTCTGTTTCCGACAAAGTATGAATGGGATAGAAACATTTGACCAAAGGTGTTTGATTTGTTTGTGGTCATTCCAGCAAATTAGGTTTTGTACTGGGAGCGGATGTGACTATAGAATTTAAACTGAAGTACATTATTGGAAATGATTCCTGCTGCAACACCCATTATGTTTCATGGTCAAGTTTGTATTTCCAAGTATTCAATAGTTTCTTTAGCATTGTTCTACTTGTGGGCCCAGCTTTGGTAGTAACTTTTATAGCGGATGTGACAATAACAATTAAATTGATATCAAGTTTTTGATTAATTCGCCCTATTGTATCAGTCCCTTCATATGACAAACATAAAATAAGAGGGATAACTTAAATTCATTAATGTTGACACAGAATTGTGGAACTCTTATCTTAACAGATAAGTTGAAAAGTAGATTAAATGGAGAATTGTTTGCCTGACCAAATTAATTTGAAAGGGACAGAATTACCTTAAGAGGTTATCATCTGTTCGTACATGACCAGGGCTCGAAATTGATACTGGATCGCAGGCCTGAGGCCAGTGATAGTAGCATTGGGCCAGTAAACTTACGACTGTACAAGTCGGACGGTCTTGAGTTTTTGAATAACAAAACCTCACTGCATATTTAATTTACGCTGATAAATACAAATATCTTTCACTTCTGTTGAGTATTGAAGTATCACCCATGAGACAAATAAGATCTTCTATTTAGTGCTTGTTCAAATACAGTTCAAATGTGATATTGTGTAGATAGTGTTCTTCTCATTTTGATTCCGGTCTTGTAACAAATTTTCTGGTCCAGTAAAAATGTTGAGCTACAAGCCCTGCAGTCTTGTGTATTTTTCCCCCAAATTCAAGCCCTGATGGCTATATATTTATTTCATTTGTGGAAAAGGGAAGGTCTTCATTAACTAAAGGGTGTGTGCATCATTGGGTAATACTTCTTAATCTAATTTATGAAGGACAAACTAACAACTTACTGAAAATGCAAACCACAGTGAATGTAACTTTTCAGGGAATTTGAAATCTTTATTAAAACATAGGGTCAAATTTCACAGAGCTGCTGAAGCAGAACATGTTGGTTGACAATTCCCTGCTGAAAGACAAATGAGTATGAAACCAGTCAAATTCACTACCTGTTACATGGTATTTTAGCTGGTAACCTTATGCTGCTGAGCAAGATCGTCATGTGCTGAGCTACTTTTTGTGCTTAAGCAGTTCTATGAATTTGGGCAAAGACTGATGTTTTTGTCTTAAAAACATAACTTCACAGGTTTTTACATGTTCTTGTAGCCTACGATGATAGACTTACATGATGTGAAAGGTGAAAACTCTTACTGGACATGTGCCACCCAATTAAATATCTTTAAATAGAAATACCTACTATGTATCATTTTGTTTTAAAGTTGCATCACTGTGACAGTTTCACTTTCAGAAATTTGTAATCACTTTCTTTTTAAGCTTAAATGTTTTATCAGTCTGGTGAAATAGATGACATATTGTGTTTAAATATTATCAAGGACAGTAAATGGGGGAGTGACTCTGGCAGGGGAGGGCGGGGTTCTAGGCAGTCCCCCCCCCCCTCATTCATCTTATTGTGCTTGGGCAGTGAAGTTTTTTTCATTTGAGTGTTGAGGGTGGGGCTAGCGGGTGGGGGTGGCCTCCACTCACCCTTGTTTGTCCCTGAGGAATTCTCTTTTGTTTAACAAGTCATAGGTTTTCCATAGTTTTCAGTAGGGTGAGGTTATCCCAGCTGTTGAGCAAACCCTGGATGCCAAGCTCAAAGGTGGTTGACCACACCGTGCCAATTGCGGTCGGAGGTGTTGCACATTATAAAGAAGCTTCCGGAAGAAGTTTTGTATTGGATGGAGACAGATGGAGTAGAAACACTCACACAGAGTCAGACATCTAGGCCAAGGGAGGAGGAAAGGGCGGTGGAGGCGGTTGGGTCCGTTCATACGCAAGTGATCCGTGTTATGGAAAGAAAAATAACACACGGATTGGTTGTTTCTGCCCTACAGCCGATTGCTAACTACCGTGCATTTTGGCCAGTTAGACCACATTGCGGTAACGTGGTGCTATGGAAATGCAGTGAAGTGGACAACCGGTCAATGTGATTGAAATCAGCTTATTGCTGAAGAAACTAAGCACTGGCACCAGCTAGATATTTGTGGCACAGGACTTCAATCCATTGACCAATAGAATGGATTTGTAGGACTGGTCTCCTTGAGTTCATTCACCCTTAATGTTACCTGTACTTGCCATTGGAAATTATTCCAAGTGTAAACAGCCCCCCCCCCCTTCCTTCATAGTTTATGCCACTACCCCCTTTCCTGTTCCATGCCCACTTCTTACTTCCCCAACCCGAGTCATCTTTGTGCAAAGAAATGTAAAGTTTGGAGTTGAACATAGAAAACTTACTGGTTAACCAAAATTATTTTAATAATATATGAATAATGAGATTAATATATAAATAAATGAGATAAATAAATATACATTCATTAACATTTGTATTGTGTCTTGCCCATCCCCCCCCCCACCCAACCAAATGAAAGTGTATAGTTAAGCCAATATTCATTTGTCCTACATCAGGTGCAGATCCAGGGGGGCGGGGTTTTTAAACATTGTTTTATTTGTGTTTATTTATTTATTTTTTTACTTCTGCTTGTTTAAAAACTAGCCACAAGTGTGTGGGGTGTAGTTTTTTTTCCCCAGCGGCAGGATGGATTTCTTTTTCATTCCTATGCCATTCACATTTGTTTCTTTCTGCCAAAATGAATCTTTCATGGTATGTCACTTGTAATTGTTTAGATTTGCAACAATAACATAAGCAATTGAAACCTGATTTGTCTAGGATAAAATATATTTCATGTCGTTCCGGCATTCAAGTGTGAAAACTACACTAAGCTTGAATTTGAGAAACGCCAGATTGTACCCACTGTGTTAATGAATGTGCATGAAACCAGATAATGCAGCGACCAGATCCAAATGCGAGATTTGTGGGATTAAATTTTTCTTTGAGTAAAATTAGAAGATTGAAAGTGTGTCTATTTCTCTGCGGTTTTAGGCACACGAAGACTTGATTTTTCAGCCCTCAAAATGGCAAAGGCTCAGAGCTTCCGGGGGCTTCCCCCGGGCCCCCCACTGGGGCTTCGCACCTGACCCCACCATCGATGTTACAGAAATGTTTCCAGTGAACTTAGAAGAGTGATACGGATCTGAATTGCTCAAAAAGTGTGTCTATTTCTCTGTTTTAGGCACATGAAGGCCTGATTGTACACCCCTCAAAATGCCAAATGCTTAAGAGCCCCCCCCCCCTCTAATACCAAAACCTGGGTGCGCCGTTGTGTCCCCCGGTTTTAAACATCCTTGGTTCGCCCCTGTACTTGTTATACAATATATAGGGTTAGAAACTTAAAACTTTGCTTTATACAATAAAATTTAATAATAAACACACTGAATTTGATGTACATGTATGTTAGGTACAACAAGTTCCCTGCTCATTTTCACTCAGTCAATAGAATAATCAGTATTTTGTAATGAATTTCAGCCCATATACAGATTTCGCCAAAATTGTGAAAACAATTAATTGCTGTGATCAGTTTCTGATTCCTTTAAAAATGTGAATACAGTTCTTTATGATTTTTCTTGTTGACAATTGGAGTTAAAACAACTTTTTAAAGTCTTTATTGGAAAAAAAATAGAAGGTGGGTGAAATGGAAGTGACTATGGGTCATTGCCCACTTCATGAATGTCAATCTTGATGAAATCGGCCATTTTTAGGTTCCTTCAGCGACACCGTGCCACTGGGGGTCATTCACCAAAGACTCGCGATTCATTTCAACTCTGGTTATAAGGGAAGCAATCACCATTTACCAGTAAAGGAAATCCAGTTCTTGCACTATAATGCCGTTGGCCAGGTCTAGGCCCTCATTTCAGGTCCATTCTTCTCCAAATAACCAACTCTTCAACGATCAAATTTGTTTTCTTTGATGGGGATCATTTCTTTACCCGCCAGGGGTAACTGTTGAATTGGGGAGGACAACTTTTAGTACCAACAACTCTCTAGGTGTTGAACCATAGTGTTTCCAAAGGTACAAGCGGAGACCCCTTACCTGGTCGATCAACACCTCTGATTTGCATAACAACACCATTGGTCCCTCGCCACCTCTCAAGGATAGGGGTCATTAATATTGCGACCCCGGTCAAATCAAGCTACTCCCTTGGGGTATCTAGATTGTGGACGTAGTGTCTGAGGAGGTTTTGCTTAAACTTTCCTTTTCTTACACTTTTTTCGGATGAAGGAAAGCCTTGAAGAATGTGTGCCCTTCTCATGATAATTGCCATTGTACATGGTTGTAGGGTTCACATCTCTATTGGCCCAAGTTTGAACCCATTCAGAAAAACTTCATCACAGACGAGTAATTGCCTCAAGTCCAATTCAATGAAATATACAGGAACTTACTGATAAAGACATCCCCCACCTCTCACAGTCTCTTTTACTTTGGTCTTGGAAAAACAGGGGGTTTTCCTAATGTCAGAGTTTGTGTTGGATAAAAGTTCAAACTTTATAGTAAATTTCAGTAAATAATTTTATTTAGTCCTGCCCATTTGTTTTCATTATTAGTTCAACAGGGAATATTGTGAAGCACACTAGGTGAAGTATACTATACCTTCAGACCAGCAGGGAGTATGTAACACCTGTTATGTCATTGTTAATGGACTGTCCGTTGTGGAGTGGAAAAGATTTCCAGCTTTTAAAAAAAAAAACAGTTTTTTTTTCTTCTAACCATCAACCGTTGGAACTCAGCCATACAAACACCAGGTATTTATATCCTTTTCAAGACCAAACAAGAATAACACCAAGCAGTGGTGTCGTTCGTCAATCAACAGAGGGAGAAGCTTCGGAATGCAATTGGCTGCTTGAAATAAACAACTTTCAAAAAAATGCTAACACAATTGCAGCGGTGTAAATGTGGATGGGAATTGTTAGGTAAAACTGACAATAGCAACACCTTTTCTTTACTTGTTTTCTTGGGTTTTTTTTCTGGTTTTTTGGGGGGTTTTTTGTTGTTGTTTTTTGGGGCCAGTCAAGAGCTAATAGGTATATTGCGTGTGCACGAGATGAATCGTAAAGTCTTTATATTGAGTGCATCGAGCGTAGAGGCAGGTGGGATTTACACGGTCTCTCAAACTCACAAAATGTGTGCCAAATTCAAAAGAAATAAACACCTCCTTTTTCTGCTGTCAAATATAAATCATATTTGGCTGTAACAAAGCACATGATCAACTGTGACCTTTTTTTTTTTATGAATGATCTTGGGAACTTTGTTGTGGCCAACCGAAAATCGTAAACTTTCTTGTTCACCTTTGTAAGATCATGATTAGATCATGAAGGAAATGTTAGATTAACTTGGTGTCATGTACCAGACTACTTGTGGGTCCACAAATTGAGGCTTTGCTGCAAAGTTTGTCTGTTTGTAGGATTCAGTTTTTGTCATGGGCACTGTGTCTGTATTCCTTGCCTCTTTGGATATATTAGTTCATTGCCCTCTGATCGTTAAAAGTTCTCCTAATCATTTGTTGCTATGCTCCATTTCCATCTCTTTCATATCAACTGTGTATGGAATTCATTATTCAAGTCTCAATCCCTCTGTCAGTTAATCCAGACATGAATTCTCCATTCTCGTTGAGAAAAAGTTCTATGAAAGTTTATCAACAGATGGTGTGTTCTTCCCTCTTGTTAAACAAAACTTTCCTTTTGGTATGAGAAAAGATTTGGAGTTGGAAGCAAGAAGCAGCCATTTCAAATAGTTCAATTGTAGATAGTTGATAGTAAAATTACAATAAATGTTTTAAGAAGCTTAAACAGCTACTTGAGCAACATCGTATGTGGGAGGTTGCTTTGTTTAACCTCCATTCTGCAACTAAGCGGCTGTACAAAACAGAGCTCCCACATATAAGGTAACATGAGTGATGATCTGATGGGGCTTTTCCCGAATTTTTAAGAAAAGCAACGGAGAAGGGTATTCAAAATGATTTGGTTTTTTTACACAGTTGAAATCTGTTTAGTTGCATATGAACTCAGATTCCTTATTGATTGAAAACATGAATTTCAGCAAAGATCACTTGTTGCCATTTTCGTTTAAGTAGGTCTTTAATTGAACTAAGAAATAAAATAGTTTTAAAGGGGTGAGCTGCTCATTAAAAATGTCTTTTACTTTGCATCAATTTGTTGCTGAGCTTAACAACTGGACTTCTATGTTAACATACTTTCTATGTTAATGTTATCATTATCAGCAGCAGCAGCAGTATAAGTGGCGTCATCCTCATCAAAGCAACAGCATGCCTGAAAGCAGCTCTTTAAAAGCAACCGTGTGCATTGTCCTTCCCTGGCACACACTTTTTTTTCCAAAATTTTCTATCCCTTCCTCCATTCACTTTTTAAAGGGACTGAGCATACAAAAGGCGAGCAAAATGACAATAGGGGACTTTTCTGTTGGGTAGTTGTGCTTCTACCTTGCTGTACGGTTATGAGCAAACACAACACACTAATATCCGTGTTTGCGGTTAGGCAAATAAGTATATAGTATGATTTTTCATATCATGTCAGCATGACTGGCTTGCTAGTTCATTCATCCTTCCATAAAAGCAATAGTTCTGATTCACTTCTTTTCTTGAACGAGGAAGCAGACCTTTTCTTTTTCACAAGATTTGTTTGGAGGGGTTTTTTTTTCTCTTTCTTTTTAGGATATACATCCAGAGGCACAAATGAAATGGGTACAAATATGATAAGCATTCATCAGCGTCATCAGAGCTTGAAGCGTGATAGTAAATATAATTCTGGAGATGAATAGACTGTAGTTAACCAAACATAGGTCGATAGGATTGAGACAAGCTCCACAGAGTCCTTTCTGCATGAGCGCCTCATTCAATGGAGAATATATAACGTGTGTATTGGAATGCCGTGAGAAATGAAAGTAATGGCAACTGCATGCTATGGCGGTACCTCTCATGTCATATTATTTGAATCAACAAAATCATTTTTAAAGTAAAATAAACTTTATGGTTGGTGAAAGTAACATGCATTTCAACTTTGCCTCTCAATCTATTTTGACTGTCTTTGTTGACTTATATTAAGCTTGTCCTGGTAGTTTTAATGATCTGTGCTAAACATTACAGAAATCTATTGATTACAAATTTTTGCAGGAGCTTTATGATTGCAGGATTAAAGCCACAGGAGTGACTGAGGTGTAGTCCAACCAGAAGTGATATCTGTTGTTCAAAGGCAGATTAAGCTTGAAGTTTACACACCCATTATTAGTCCGATAGATAACACCCTATGGGAACGACTAGTGTTTAAGGCATCTTCATTTTGAAACTCTCCTTCACCCATAATTCATCATTCCACCAGTGCTCGTGCAAGTTTTTAAACTCCATTTTGAATGTTTACCTCTATCACCGATGAAAAACATGCACAAACATTGTGCAGACCCCCCCCCTTTTTTTATCGTCTGGTTAAATATCGTCCACCTGTAGTCATCAATCAAACCACGTATGAAAAAAATAACTTATTTAGAATTTAGAAAACGTAATCAGTCATTGGCTAATGAGTCGCGTTGATTTCTTAGCACTGACCTGACCCTGTTTGATCTTGATCAAGTCCTAACCACAAAGTCCCAGTCCAAAGTCCAGCCTTGTAATGCTTTTTTGACTTCTCCATTGTCAGACTTGTGGTGAACTTCGCTGTTGACGTTGATATTTAGTGTTATCATCATCTCTAGCCATTAGTAAGAAACTAAGATAGGGTGACTGAAAATTCTGAATGACCTTTGTTTGATTAGTCAGACAGGCTCTCCTCTGTCTGGCCAGAACTCTTGTGGCTGACTGGTCTAGCCAGGTCACACCAAATCATCAAGTAGACATGTCCATAACAATGGCCCTTCTTGACCATCATTCTCTGGCCTGTTTTCTGGGAAGTTCAGTGGGCGGGAGTGTTTGCTCAAGCTTGACCACAGTTGTTGGCTCAGTCCTGAGTGGAATTTCTCACCCACAGATGCAATATTGGGGCAATTGTCCACTTGTTGATCCAACATACTGGTGTGTACTTTACTCATTGGGTACTGAAGTTCTAAACTTTTTTCAGGCCATGCTTTCATGTACAAAAAGTTTAAGCTAAAAAAAAGTTTGAGGATATGCTTCTGTGGTGTCATTGCTCACAACTTTCAAGCACAACATTTTCCGGGTAAAGCCCCCTTTTTTTATCCGGTCTTTTTTTATGATTTTAGCATACCGCGTTATTAATGTTATGCCCAAGGTAGTCACAGAAGTGTGTCAGTAACAATGGGGTCTTTCACCAAGACTTGACATAAGTAGGCACAATTTTAGAAATTTCTTTCAGTCTTATTTTGTTACTTCCCCCTTTAACCATGAGAAGGGGGAAGAGGTGAAAATACACCTAGTGAGGACTGTATTGCATAAATAAGGCCTGGTTTTATCATCATAACCAACCAGGTGATAAATTACTCCCATTGATAAATGCAGGATATAGCTAGGTAACAGATTTAAGGTGAAGCCATCATGCCACCAACCAGTTGATACAAAGTGTATTGATTAACTCAGTAATTATGATTAATTATGGGTCTATTCATCCTGAAAAAAAGCCCATCATAATAATTAAAAAGAGGCTCACAATCTTTCTATCTGTGGGATGAAACAGATGTCCACTATATGGATCAAATTAATTTTATGTTTTAAGAATTGCATCCAAAACCCAACCTATGGAGTGAGACTCTGTATGTCCTGTCTGATAGAATGCTATAAACAGGGATCTTCGATCATTGGTGTAAAAGTTAAAGATTAGGCACTGTGAGATAGCTGTAATCCTTCAATCATGATACCCCAGCACTGATACATGTTGTCATCTAAAGGATTTGCTTTTGGAACAATTGGTAATCTCAGTTGGAAAGGAGGGTTCTAATTGGGTAAAAGTGTATGCCAAACTGGGTAGCCTGGAGTAAGGGTTTGATTGATAGAGCCCTATGACCCCAACCATGGTATTGAGTCAGCAGTGCAAATGGTCATCTTCTTGAGGCATTAGTTTGAATTTTGAACATTCTACTTTGTCATTTATCTACAAAAAGAATACTATATATTACTGATTTTTGACCTTTTTTTTTTCAATTTACAGCAACTTGGCTTACACCCTGAGGCTGTTGGTTAACAAATGTGTCCTGACTCAGATAATGTCCCTCAAAAAGGTTGTTGATCAGTTTCCAATTAGAGAAACATTTTAATCTGCGACTCGCACCTTCAGTCATCCAGCCCTGTGTCATTTTTGTAGATGCCGGAGAATCAAAATTTCCCCTTTTACCACTAAATTTGATAACTTGATAAGACAACAATACAACTCTGGATTATTGATTGATTAGGCAGTTTCGTGCTCAGCCCTTGAATTTATTGGTCTCGCTGTGGTCTCTTTCTTCTTTCAGATACAAATACCTAGCTGCAGGGTTTTGAGCCAATCTTGGACCACTGGTGATCAGAGTTCTTAGTGAAACAGTCATCAGAAGAATTGTAAAAAAGAAATCTATCAACTCTTCGGAATTAGTGCCCTGAGGTAAGAACTTTTTCTGGGCAACAAGAAGATAAATTCGTTGTGGCGGTAGGTGTTATTTTTCATGTATGTTTACAACTTTGAGTGTGATTCAATTTCAAAGATAAATGATTGAGCGCATAGCTCAACTCTCAAGATCAAAATACCAGTCATGTAAACAAGTATTGCAAAGTACAAACACCATTTTTAATGATAATCTTAAAGATAACCATTCACAGGGGGATCTGATATATCAGTACAGATAATTGTTAATGCTATTTATCTTAGTTATTATTTTTACTGTCAACAAAATCATGCCACATTGTGATTTAGGCTTCATAATGAGCTACGGTCGAACCTTAATCCTCATTATGGTTTAATTTATAAAACAAATGACGCCAGCAATTTATTTTTTTTGGGGGGGAGGGGGGGTCAGTGTTCTGCCTCGGTGTTCACAGGATATCAAAGTTAGATTGAATGGATGAAAGATAATCAAGTCAACATTGTGATAGCTGTATGTGGGTTAATGACTTAGTTACTAGCCATGTTGGCACGTACTCTCTCCAGTCTCGGTGCAAGTTGGTGGGAGCGATCGTACGAAATTGTTGGAAAAGACCAGAGTGCCCCCACCACCCACTGCGAAAAGTTTTTAAAAAATTTTTATTTTGGATCATAATTACCTTAAGAAGTACCCTTTTTGGAGTTGTAATGTTGATATTCAGTGTGAGTTTTTTTTCTTTCTTGTATTGTAGGCCGATGTACAGTACATACAGAGACTAGTCTTTTCCATTCCACTCTACCCTGTCATTGCTTTTGCTTTTTACTGTACTCATTGGTTATGGCTCAACTGAAAGTAGTCAGTAAACAAACACAGTTTTTAGTAACAAAAGAGGAACTTAAAATGCTATTACACATCAAGGGAGAAGCTGATAATTTCTCCACCGGTCTAAATCAAGCCGCTATAATAATAGCCACAAATAGACAGTTCGGAAGTACCGCAAGACAAAATTAGCCTTTTATGGGAAATCTGGTGTTAAATCTGATTCTTGGCAAAGCCCATTCTCTGAAAGTCTTTGTTGTATTATAGTGCTTTCTTATCTGCGGCTCTTGTGGCTTTGGACTTGAGTTGTGGTTTCTTGTGTGCTTGCAACCTACAAAAGCAATAACTTTAGGAACAGCCACACCCTCTCCAATGAAGAAAATAAAACCTTTTGAAATGACTTGTTTTTGTTGTAATTTTTTGCAAGAAGACATTATTAAAACAAGAAAGTTTTTATGTTGTTGTTGGTAGGTTATTGATTTAGGGTCAGTTGCAGTCCATTCCTTTAATGCTGGTGAACTCAGAGGCCTTTTCCCCCAATTTGTATGTACCGGTACCTAAAGAGTTTTTTGGTATTTTGTTGACAACGATAAGTTATGTGACTGAGAAGAAAGTGTGTTGGAGTAATTCAAGGAAGTTTTACTGTTGTACCAGTGATATAACGTCATATGAAAGGTGCGACGATATCAAACCTCATGATTGCTGTCATTGTGAGCACTAAGGTGGAAACAGGAAAATTACATATCCTTGACACTGCATACACTAACACTAGTCCATCAAATTAAAACTGATAGTTGGCCTAAGTTGGTAGTTTTGGAAAGGAAATCACATGCCATATTAATAACCAAAAAATTGTACAATTCTTATTTCACTTTGGAATTAGTTGTCATTTCCTTGCTGTAATTTGGAGACAGATTCATCTAAATAAGTAACATCATTTCTTGTGAAGTATCAACCCCAGTGCATCTATACGGCCAAGAGTAAAAAGAGCTCCGGAATCTTTTGAGCAACGTCTCAAGCTAGTCTTTAAGTCCATTTGTGAGGTCTTAATTCAGCCCTGGTCCAGTCTTAATTCCATTAGAACATGTCCCAACTCAAATCTCATCTCAAATTGGCATACCCGGCTCCATGTTGTCGATACAGTACTGTAGGCGAAGAAAGAACTGTTCAAAATAATCCTGGAGTAAATCTTTTGAAACTGGTTTTTGGTGTTAGTTTTTACCTAATCCTCAACAAGTCATTAAGCTCTAGCTGAGTGGGTTGCATATCATTGATACTCAGTC
>CM021526.1:5753761-5771369 GCA_010994315.2 Pisaster ochraceus | reverse complement strand
GCGGGGCTGGTTTCTTGATGGGGCTTATACCACGGTTGGTGCACGTTCAGCTGATTTTCATTGGATTAATGACCGTACCCCAGTTCATTCTATCAGAAATATCGTCAATTTGTAATATTTGTTTACATGAAACTTTCATATTTTGAGCAGCATTTGGCCAATTCCGCACCTATTAGGCGCGCCTACGTAAGCTTGTAACTATTTTGTACTCCCGTTGAGTTTTATTTGTTCATTTTTGGCATTACTTTTATTATGTATTATTTATTTGACACGGGTTTCCGCCGAGGTTTAGAAAAGCTTATGGAGGTATATAATACTTGAGGTATATAATACCTCCATGGAAAACATAACGCCGAGACAAAGCATCGCTGATGATGAAGGGTCAATAGAGTCATTAAGTCCGCCTCGCCAATCAGAGTTTCACGGTCAAACTAGACAACGACTTCCTGGAAGTTCAACTGCAAAAAAAAAAAAAGTTTGCCCAGACCGTAGTTTATGGAGTAGTTCGCCTGAGGCCGTGACGCTTACACTTTGTTATCTTTAACGATGATCTGCTATCTGGGTCGTTTCCGCTTCCACTTCTCCTGTTCATGCCTTTGCCCTCCTGCTCATTTTCCTGTAACAATCAGCATAGTGTGTTTTAGCGTCCAAGACGGCACCTCGCTTCTATATAGTCAATATTTTTCGGCGATTCCGGGAATGTCGGAGCCCCGATCGAGAGGCCCGGGGCTGGGTGAGATATTATTGTCTGCTTGTCCTCAGGGTTGGGCGGGGCGGACTGGAAAGTTGACTCATATTAGGTTCTTTCTTTCTCTACGGTCTTGGGCTTGGCACGTCAGAGGCAACACCGTGAAGTGTTAGCACTACCGTCTAGAAATAATATTGAATTCACCTAAGCAGATGATGTCTGTTTGCAGGACAACCTCACTTTTAAAGGAAGGTTGCGTCATTAGAAATAAGACGTTCATGCCCGTCTTTTTGTCTGGCTTTTTTTTTTTTTTTTTACAATAAAAAAAAACCACTGGAATTTTCAAAGCAACTTGTGAATGTATCATCACATAGTAGGTGGTAGCGTACTAATGGAGAAACGGGCGAGGCAGTTTATCGTTTGCGGCAAGAATGAATAATGTGGTCTTCAAGACTATTTCTTCAAGGCTAATTTTTCGAAATCAGAAGGAAATTATCTTGAGGATTGGTTGTGCAAGTCATGACCTTCATGATTAGTGAATTGTCAGATTTTTCTCTTTTGATAATCAATCCTGAATCAAGTTTCATTTTATTTGATGTTATTGAATTTCAAGTAAATTAATGAAAATAGCAAGCTTCCGCAGCGAGGTCCTTGCCTTGGATTAAATGTTTGTTACGTAGGACTGACGTTCAAGACTCTGCGGTTTGTTTACCTTCTGTGGTTATGAAGGTCTCTCTTACAAACGTCACAAGACAGCAGAGGAACAGCCTGGGTGTCCTTGTATACTAATCGAAAAGACAACACTTTGATCGAAGAATGTGCACCTTTGTAAAAAGAGTTCATACCAACAAACTGTGACAATTAGAGTTATGCATCAATTTATCCGTTTCTTTGTTGTTTTCAAATGACCTTATGCCTAGCTCCCGGGCCCTGACCAAATTTCAAAGTTTGCTAAGCACGAACAACTTTGCTTAATAGTAGAACCCAAAATATAGTGTATGGGTAGCCCCCACTCCCCAGGTACTAACCAGACTGATTCCCCGACTAACGTTACCAATGGCGTTGGTGTTGCTATATAGCATTTATTGTTGTTGGCATGTTTGTATTGCTGTTGTTGTCCATTTGTTATATTGTTGTTGTTGTTGTTGTTGTCGTCGTTGGTTGTTGTGTGTGGTGTTTTTTTCTTTTTGGGGGTGGGGTTGTACTGTTGGCGTTTGCGTTTTTGTATTGATTCTGCCGTGGAGGAAGGGATTCAGCCCATTTATTTGAAACCCTTCAATTCGAATCTTGAAGACGGGAGCACTGTAAAGTAAGTAATTTTCTTATGTTGTGCAAGTCCTTGCTTTATGCTCAAACCACGCTCAGACCAGGAGGAAAAACACCTCTCTGTGACCGCACAATGCGTTAAAAACGCAAGGACCTATTTAGCCCAGTGACTTGTGATGATGCAGTTTGAAGGACATTCTTTGATCTTGTTTTAAACACGTCACAATCAGACCTCCCGCAGTTTTTTTGTCAAGGAAATCTTGAGAATCTGTGGACGGGAAATTCCCGCGACGATAAGCGTATAGAAAAAGGATCTCTACAGTAACAAGAGACCGGATCCGTAGCGTCCACACTGTGGTCAAATCTGACTATCGACAAATGTTTGTTGATATCCTGTCTCTTCAAAAGGTTCATGCATAGGTGTACGTAACGTAACTCGGGTGATCATGACTGTGTGTGTACAAGCAGCCGTAGTTATGAAACGGTTAAGTTGCCCCACTAATTAGTCAGCATTCTCAGTCAGTCGCATCCTGTGAACAAGATTTTGGGGAAAATCACACTTCTTCAATCCCCATCGCAGAAAATAAACACTGCCTTGGTAACAGTGATTCGTACAGGGCCTAACTGGCATCCTGCTCGATCACCCTCTTTGGCCATTTGGACGTATTTATGTCATTATTGAATTATTTAGTCGATCCTTTAATGATGTGACTAACCAAGTGTTTACAAACAAGTTTATTTACACCCGTTGAGAATATTAACATCGCTATTCGTTGAACATCACACCTTCATTTAAACTTGCTTATTGTTATAATTTTTCACAACCATGCCTTGCGTGCGTGGCTATATTTCTCTTGCACTTTTAAATGTTTGTACGAGCTGATAATATTGGATGTTTAAACAGGTATAAAGTAGGTGTTTAGTCAATATAAATGTATTTCCAAAGATTGCATGGCATCAGGTGGTGTGGACAGCCTGAGTCACCGGACGGAACAAGTGTTAAGGTCAGAGTTTATACTGATTGCGCAACTTCTAGATGAAGTAGTGCAATCATAAGGGATTGTGGGTGTTTCGGTACAGATCCTGTCGATTCGGACGAGCTGAATGCAAAGTATAATATTTGTGCAATGGTCAGGTGACATCTCGCGCACTGTGTGACTGGTGACGCTAACTGTCATCCATGACTATCAAGGAACTGACTGATGGAGTGATGACGGGAATACCTGTCGTTCTTCTATATTTATCTCTAATTGTCACATGGAGGTAGCGCACACTGACCTTTGTGGTGGACCCCTTTATTCTGACACGCCACTCCCTTTTAACCCTCGCCATTTTTCACGATAGAGTCGCCCAAACTTGTCGAACCGTTTTGCTATTTGTTGATTTGAAATTTAGTTTCGAGGCTACAAAAAACAATAAGATAAATACATCAATTCAAGAAAACTACAAAAAGTATGCTTTATGCATTGACCTAATTCGGAGTTCAGGTGTTAAAATTTATGTAAACGTCGTTCCAATTTGTTTTCAAACCATATCTCAGATGTACGTTTTAACACATTTAAAATAAGAATGCTGTGTACAGGAAGCAACTTATTCACAATGTGCCATCTTGGCGGCATGTACCCTTTTAACAAGATTGCCTTTTACCACAAGCGCAGTTTCTCATCGACAGGTAATTAAAATGATGTACATCTTTATTAAGGTTTATAATTTCCCACCTGTTAGAGCTGTTGAACTTCACGTCAATGTAAAAGCCCCCCTTGTTTATGTATGATTAATCCGTCCAATTAGCATGTAGGGATATAGGTTCATCTCTTGGATTATCTCAACGATTCCTGGTTAATGACAATTTTCCGGAGTTGTGTCACCAGGTTGAATGCACTTTAGATCCGAGAAAAGTCGAATCAATCAGATTGAATCACCTTAACTTTCCAGTCTGTGATTGAGTGCCGTTGAACTTTTATACGGTTTCAATAAATAAAGAAACGTCTTCACTGAGTTCTGGACATGTCTCGGCATCTGCAAGATTATCAGTTGAAATTCAGTACATTCATATCATGTTCTTGGTGTTTTAGTCAATCAAAACAACTAAATAATTACTTCATACACGAAGGTATGTTTCGCAGCTATTAAAGAGCAGTTGCCTGAGTGTGTGTTTTACCTGTGTAATCATGTGCACTTCTATTCTAAACTATAATAATAAAATCGTCAAGCTAGTCAGACGCGGGTTTAAACAATAATTATAAAGGAAGCTCTTTTATTGTCTTTGGCAGGTCCGTGTTAGCGCGAAATGTGGACGTGAAGTCATCAGATAGTCAACCGAATTTGACGTTTTGTAAATTGGCCTTCGTATAAAAACTAAAATAGACACCAGTTCCTTGTGTCGATTCGATCCCGCGGTGGTGAACAGTGTTGGGGCGGGGACGTTATCCCATCATAGATCAAGAATCCAGTGCTTAAAGTTCTTCTTTAAAACTTTACTTCTTTATAAGATAGGTTGTTTCTGAAGCTTGTGTTTGATTTGTGCGTCTATATAAGATTGTTTTTGTTTTCATTATTGAAACATCCATAATCTTGTATCTTGTTGTTTACGTGACTAAGTATTTTGTAAGGTATTAGTTTTTAGTATAAGTGTAACCTTTGATGGAACAGATTATCACTTATAATACACCATTAACAATAATATTTCTGTTTTCGAATCGTGGCGAACACTTATCTGACAATGTTGGAATTTGGAACTCATATCAGCATTGCGTCAAGCGAGTTCCCAGACACAAATACGTTGATATCGATAAAAACGAATACCACCCCTTTTCAGTTATTCTAAACTCTGCAACTGTGGCCCAACCTTGTCGTTTGATTAAGTTAAGCGTTCACATTGAGTTGTGCATACCTGCCTCGCGTTGCATTATAAAAGAAATAAACTCTATTTAAAGTTCTGTCACAGTTATGTAATATTTGTTTAAGTTAAACCATAGAGCAAGGACAACAACGCTCTCCGTCCTGCCTCGCTACAGCGTTGGATTCTACATCCTGAATTAGATCCCCCGCGGTGGGCTCATAAATCGATGATCAGGGATCGTCTCGTCATGTTGCTTTGCTTCAAAACATTTTAAAGCTTAGTCACTTCAGAGCTGTGTACAACTTTTGATTAGGCCATTTTCTGTCCCCAAAACGCATGTGCACATCACACAGTTTACTTGACTTATAGACTGCACATTGGGTTAGGCTAGATTTGGACCTAAAATGGCGTCCAGCAACCACGTGACCTAAGAAAAACTGGTCCCTTCATGTTGAAACTCCCAAATGAACAGCTCTGGTCACGTCAAGCAACTTTTGTTGCGTATCATAGAGAAGGGGCTTGGTGCTCCACACGTTCTTTTGTTTTCCCTCATGACCCACATTCAGTTTTTGCAGTCACAAAAAGAGAATAACAAATTCGGACAGCTTGTTTTTCAACTTCGTGCTTATCCATTGTACATACGTCTAGCTAGGCCCACGCACAGTTTAACAAAAAATAAAAAATTTGTAGCTCAGTTTTTCCTCTCAAGACCTTAAATTCAGACAGCTAAAACATAGGCCTACACCTAAAATAGTGTCGTTGCAGTCTAAATATGAGAAAATCCGATGCCCAGCCCATTTCGACTAACAAGTTTTATCACTCCACGCACAAACTATACACCCACTGGTGTTCATGCTTAATGCCTGCGATAACGTCTTGAACAGGTTTTAATTACTCAACCATTAATTTAAAAAAGGGCAAAGGAATTTCCCATTGGGAACATCGAACACTCGGCCGTGTGATATTGGCACCCTTGGCGAAAGCCCTTTAAATTCGTGTCTCGTTACACCTGCTTAGAGGTTCATTTAAATGCCTCAACGTGGAACAGCTGAACACCACTGTTTCCCGTGTCTATACCTAAACCCCCCAAAAAGTTCCCAGATCGCCATAATACGCACACAATTCCGACTGCTGTTTGCGTCGGAAGACCACGTGGTGTGTTAGGCGGGAATCGACTCCGCGTGGTAGTTGTTTGGGGTTTCTGTGCCCTTACGCAATCACTACAATGGTTTTGTTATTATTCAAGGCAGGCTATATAGTTGAGGGGGAAAAACTACGGAATTACGAAAACCCCAAGGTCCTTAACCTGGGTCTTTGTTGTGTTTTGAATAATTTTTGTGTTCCAACTTTTGGTTTAATCTGTCGTACTTATTTCGGTATAGTCATAGATTCTCTCTAAATGTTATCGGCTGTCCGAGTGGTTCGAAGGGAAGGTGTGGATGACACCGCAACAGTATTCGTGGCCACTCTTCGATGTGATAAATAGTCATGAGAACAATATTAATAACAACATGGGGCCATGAAAACATTGCCGTTACAAAAAACTACTTACGTTTTTTTTTTTTGGGGGGGGGTCTTTGGTCACTCAGGATTGTTAAAAGTTAAAACGACAGCTCATTGCTAATGGCTGTTTATTGCTGATAATGTACAAATGTTTGAACTTATCAAGGTTAATTATCATTTATGGCCCACACATGCCACGAAAGAGTGCACACATTTTGCCAGAACCCTCTATTTTATTGTCTTTTAAGCTGTGTATGGTGTCAGATTATGAAATGACTGAGATTCTCTGCAATTGTCCGGCAAATTTACATTATTCTTACAATATACCACCAGTTGAGGAAGAACCCTCAAATTTTGGACGAACTAAATTGGAATGTAGATAGCCGGTTTTTTATTTTTTGAGAAAGAATTGAGCACAATAATAAACACAATGTCATGTACACGTACACCTGTAGGCAATTTGATCACTGCAATATTAGAGTATTCATGGCTAAGTAAATGGGCATCACGTCGGTCGCCACCTTGCATCTGGTATCAATTTGTGTTTTGTCAGTCCTTTGGGAAACATCAAAATCCGGTTCGGCAGAAATTAAATTCCATCTGAAAGCATGAAATTTGCCTCGTCGGTCATTTTTACACACGGAGCGATCTTCTGGGTCGTTTGCAGCAACATATCGACCACTGCAGTAGTGTGCATCGTGGGGCGATAAAAAAGGTCGTCTTATGTGTCCTTTCTCTATGGTTTATATACCTAGCATGTATCATTAATTTGGTCAAAAGCCAACTGAAGTAGTATGGCATGAACTGAGTTTTGTTTTTCGCTTGCCATTCTTCAGGTATGATTAAGTTCCGGAAAATTCGTCAAGGTGAGCTGTTTGTCAGAAGGACATTTTTTTGACAACAAGAAGAGGGTGTTTGTGTAGCCAGTTATCGATTTTGTAATTGGCAAATAAGTTGGTAAGAATAGTTCTCCTCAAGCATCCACTGAAGTATAAATGTGTGTTTAATACACATTCAGCATAAAATTGGCTGTAGTGTCGTTTCACCTCTTTGGGTAAATTGCATTGGTAAGGCTTCCGGTTGATCAGTCAATCGATTAGGTGACGTCACTGCCGGAATTCAATCTTTCATTGTGCACGCTTTGCATAGAGTTTGAATAGAGGGCTTTAAATCTTAACAGGTTGCCCTGTGTGTGGTTGACTGGTTGCTTTGCAAGCGTTAGTCAATGGTATGGTCAATTCTTTGCAAGGGGTTGTATGGTTTTGAACGGAATGAGGGAGGGTTCAAATTTTCAGCGACCTGGTGATTGGCTGTAGGGGTTGAAAGGGCGGCCATAGTTACCTTCATGAGCAATTGATGCACATAAATTATTTAGTACCAATTGTTTGCCAGGGGGCCGAAATCTGTTTTAAAGTTAATACTTATACGTCCATTGGTGATAGGCCTAAAGATGAATAGCTTACTACGTCAACGACAGTACTGTAACCTTCTAATTTGCCCTCGGTTTTGAGTATAAATTGTAATATTTTGAATTCAGTTTGATGAAAATAACTATGATGAATATCTTTGGTTTACATTATGGTTATCCCTAATCGATATGGTATGCAAACTCATGTTCTTTTACCAACAAGGTACATCCATGATTGGCGGAACTAGATTGATATCCAGCTGGGAATATCAAGTTGCCCCGAGATATTAAAAAAAAACCTAGTTTTTAATACGTCTTGACTTTGCGTTTCTTACCATGCCCAAAGTTCATGCGTTTCATGAGTTCTCAAAATGGTGTTTTCTGATCTGAAAAAAAATGCACAACGCTCAATACGTAGGTATGACATCTGT
Source organism: Pisaster ochraceus (assembly GCA_010994315.2). Taxonomy (NCBI): domain Eukaryota; kingdom Metazoa; phylum Echinodermata; class Asteroidea; order Forcipulatida; family Asteriidae; genus Pisaster; species Pisaster ochraceus. The sequence goes on along the minus strand of CM021526.1, from coordinate 5,763,231 downwards.
CCATACCATAGAAGAATACATAGACTTGATCACAATTGCCTGTATCCGTAATCATTTCAGCACATGTGGCTTGTTTACTCTCGTTAAATGCTGCCCCTGTGTCGGTATGTGCGTGTAACAGGTCCCTGAATCCGGGCACAAAGTACGTGTTGACACTATGGGCCATATGCGATTTGCTGATAATATAGAAGTTTGTGGGGTTTTATGCGTTGTGTGTGTGCAATGGGGCTGGCGTAAACCATAAGCAAACTAACCGGAGATCTGTGGGCAAACACTATTTCCAGGCTCTTGAAAGGATCATGGGCAATCTTCATTCGCAGTAGGAAGGAGGGAAGCTTGAGGGTTGGTAGAGTGGGGTATTCAGCAGAGATTTAGGGGAAACCTTTTTTTTCAGTGACCGCAAGAACCGCAGATCGATTGTACACTGTGGACAGAGAAGTGGGGGGGCCTTGTTTGTGTACCCATCGTCTGCCCGTTCGCTCTGGACCCGTCTCCCAGAATTGGTATGACTCGATGGTCAGACCTCTGCAAAGTTGCTGCCCGTGGGCTGATCGATTGGTGGGCAAGACATTTGGGGTGATCATTAATGGGTTTAGGTCTACTCTTAGTGTTATCCCCGTGAGAGTATTATGTGTACTTGAGCGAGGGTATCCGATCATTATTAGACAAGCTTCACTTAGGTTTAAAGTTCCCAAATGCACAAAGCATTCTGATACGTATTGAGGTGAGTTTACTAATCAAATCGATCTTTCGGCCTAAAGGAAATGTGGTGCCACAAATTACAAGTTACATGTACTGATACTGCATTTAATTAAAGTGGAACCATTGCAGTTCCCTCTACCTCCTCGGTTCCTCTCAAGACCAATTTGAGGCATCAGAGCTAACCGCTCTAAGCATGGAGCAATCTATAAGTCTGATATAAGCGTATAAGAGAAAGAACACCTGTTGGTTTGAAGTGCAAACTACATAAATACGTTTATGGTCCATGGTCGATGTCAGCATGCTTGATTTATAATCATCAATGCCAGTATCGTTGATCAACAACCACAATTGATCACAATATCGTCCTGTTTCCAATAAACATAATCTTCACCATTTTTTATTCAATGAACAGTCGTCGTTAGGTTCGTTTGTCTTCATCGTTGTCGACTGCTGATCGTAATCGACAAACAAGAGTGACACTATACATTCCAGGACCTTTCTGGTAGGCGAGATACTAGACTGGTCATACAGGAAACTTTACAGTTTGTGTCACACTATTTTCCGCATAGATTCAAGAGTAAATAAAAGTAACAGCTGAACAAGTTTTGAGATGTGCCCCCTTTCATCATATAGGGAAAAATGATAAAAATCAGGCAGTGCACATTATTTAAATCTCCATAAAATATCAGAATTAAGTGTTTTCTCCCATTAGCCTGTGTACAAATCGTGCCTGCAGGAAGTCCAGGCTCTGTGACTCTTTTGTAAAATGTCACATGGTCTTTTCGAAACCACATTTTATCAAACCTAGAAATTAATCAACCAGACAGAACAGGTATCTGGGGAGGAAGATGGCTATACCGCCATATTTTAAAGCCCGTTTCGAAAGCACTTGACTTAAGTAGCCCTGACTTGGGCCTCAGCCATATCCGAAGCCAAAAGCCCTGCCATTAGTCATTATTGATGGCGTCATCGTGTTTGTTACAATAATTGAAGCGCTTCTGAAATTCAGAGCCAAGAAGTAGGCGTTACCCATTGAGATAATGTCAGTGCTTGTCTCATGATTTTATCATTTGACTTTTGTGAATGTGTGTACAGCATGTGGTGGGAAAATTAATCTCCCAGTCAATATTATAAGTGACACATCAGGAATTTGGTTTAGTAATGTTTGACTTTGACGCAACAGACCTTTATCATGGTGCAGCTATTTCTCCAATTCAACTCAATGTATAGCCAAACTGAGTTTGGTGTAGGAGACATGGTTTGGTTCCTATTTGATACAATGAATATTAGCATTCATTACTGTTATTGGATACAATGAGCATTACCAAGATGGTGGCAGCGTGACATTGGTCTAGTGCTCTATATTTCGTGTCATACATTTTCCCAGTACCAGACTGCAAGTAGCTCTATGAAATTGTGACCTGGTGATAAGGCAATACATTTTCTGTGAGCAAATTGTGGGTTTTCACTCCATGGTTTTCACTTAATCGTTATAGGGCCTATTACAATGTATTTTGTGGATACAAAAAAAAGGCTTTTTAATATAATTATTTTCCAGACTGTATACAACTTCGTCACAGGACCCATGTCTGTTGCCCTCTCGATCATTTCAAATCACGATGTTAACCAGTAATGTACATGTATACTATAACAGTGTGCTTTCGTTCAAAATTGTCAATCAGATTTGATGATGTGATACACAAGACCAAGTGTCCAACGAGATAGCAACCTGCCGGTGTTTTCGGATGATATAAACACGGCCCTCTGTTTGGCCGTCTGGATGGCTTCAACATCTGGTGGTTTGACGTAGTGACTAAGGGAAGTGATGCGAGGGGTCACGGACTCATCAGATGGTTTGCTTTGCCATGATGAAAACGGGGGGCCAGCAGAAAATCCCACTGGAATTCTCAGCAAGATTTTAATTTATGTGGTGTGTTTTTTCAAACTTACTCAGCGTTAAGTTGAGTCGATGATGGTATTTGACTTCTGCGAATGATTCTCCGTTACATAGCTTACCCATTACCCACAATATCGTTACTTTGTACAGAATATGTTCCAATTTGTTTTGGACGGGGAATTACGAAGTTTGTGTCTTCCTATTGACTAAACCAAAAGTAGCAATGATATACAAACGATATACAAACACTCGAAATATGTCTGTGTCGCGGACATTGAGTTTGGCACACATAGCAGTGAGAAATGTTTCATTGGACAATAGTTACCGGCAACAAGATTATTCCAACATTATGAAAGTATAACTTTAGTTTGATGAAACATTGACAATAGTACACTATATCACTCATCAGCCTTCTCAAACAACGATTCGGGAAGTCTATTTTGCTCAAACTGTTCACGGACCTACCGGAGGTCGTTGGAGGGAAGCAAGTGGAAATGACTTTTCTATGGTTAAACTACTGTTAAATTAGTTAAGCTTCGAACTACTCTGTCCTGTTGGATCACTGGATCTAGAACAGTGCATGTATGTGGTTTATTGTGAGCCAAGTCGTCAAACAAGATGGCTTGTGTTTTTGATTTACGGTCGTTAATGAACATCACAGCTCATTTTTGTATATGTCGTTGCCGCCATTTTGGGTTTTAAAACAATAAACATGTCAGACCATGATTCATTGTTCAGAATCTGTCAAACCACACACCCGTGTGACTATGTAGGGTTTCAAATAAGAAGTGTGAATAACAAGGGTGTCGTCAAGATCGTGTAAGAATTAAAGAGTTAAGGGGATGTTAAAATGGGTTGGGTTTTTTTTTAAGTTAGAGCGTAGGACGGAACACTGTTCGAGTTTTTGAAAAGGCGGACAATTAAACGGTTGGATTTGTTGTATTCGTTAGGTGACATACATTGTGGTAAAGATGAGGCACAGGGTAAATCAATGTCAAAGTCGGGGCACTACGATTTGACAGACTATTCGACTTTGACCTGTACTCGACGTAAATCGATGTTGTGCAGTTTACGTTCAGATCTCTCGCACCCACAGGAACATAATCCTTACTTTTGGACAGCATACAGCAAGATGGTGCTTCAAAAAAGTAGTCTGTTCTGAAGTGTGTCCTTTCTCTCTTTACAATAAAGTCTGGCCCCGATGCGAAGATGTCGGGAGAGCCGACTCCTTACTTCCCAAGTATGAAACGCAAGCTGCTATAATCCGATTTGTATACACTGGACAATGAAGCGATCAGTAAACTAATGGGGTGATGCTTTAGTATAGTTAAAATGTGTTAATTGGCAAGCATCCGTGCATTTGCCACTTCAATAGAACGTGTGACACAACCAACAACACCAAACTATATATACAGCTTGTTTACACGGGAGATCCCAGGGTCATTTCATCGGACGAAATGCTGGGACAAGAAACAGCCAACCGCGGCACACAGATCCTTGATACATGTGATAAGACGGATCCATGTGACGTGACAAGTTTTCCTGGGATGCACTCAAGCATTTTGTCAATTCTGAAACATGGCCTTTACAAATAAAAGTTTTGATTAATTTAGGGTTGACCATAGACATTATTTGAAAAGTTTAAGTTCGTACAGTTTTCTTCGAACTCCACTTTCAAAGACAAACCATGGTCAGAGCAAACCATTACTTGTCATAGGAACATATTCAGTGTTGGAACATGTACAAGGTCTACATGCTGTTATTGTTAAATCAGACAATATAATATGAGATTGTTTGATATATGAAACACTATAATATGGTGTAGTAGCTCTTAAACTTAGAAGACCAACTACCTACATGCATGAACTTTCGTACCAACAACTACTTCATCAAGTGCAACGAAGGGTACACTATATGTAGTCTACAAAATTCAAGCAGATTCCAAATAATTGTAAATACAAAATAATAATAAACATTTCAAACTTTCGTTGCAACCTTGACTACAACCCTTATGGTTGTAATATTTAGTACTGGTGATAGTTAGAAAGAAACGATTCAAAAACCAACATCTTCTGTTCAAGATGACAATACACACACACAAAAATGTTAGATTTTTCGAAAGCGTTTCCCTGAGAACAACCCATTTCACGAGACCCATAACTGAAAACAACTCCACGGGGTTCCATGTCGCCGACCCATGACATCCAGTTAGGGAACATCATCCCCCAATATAAAACAATCCAAACCATAAATGGGTATGACAGATGACAAGGAAACACCTGTTTAGAAGTCACGTGACCGCTGGAGTCAAGTTCACGGTGGCTATTTTCTTTTATCGGCTGCACGGCCGTGCGTAGCTTTGTGGTTTGGGTTTTAAAGCAAGGTCTCGCCAATCTGTCACAAACATTTGACGAGTTGTTAATTGGAAAGATTGTGCTGTTACCAATTTTCATGAGTATTTCTTCTGAAATATTAGAAGATCGATTTCGCTGTTTTCTTCGCTTCGAGGTAGAAATATAAATATTCTATAGGCCTGGACATTAAACGGAAAACAACAAAACATACATTTCTACTTTTGTGCACGATTATTTTTTAACTTAATGGGCATGTTATTGAATGTTTTCCCCAATGGAATATCAGTTTATTTTTAGCATTCCAAAATCATTTACCACAACATCTTTTTATACTTAAATAAGTAAAGTATACTTATTATACAGTAGTCCTGAGAAGGTACAGAAATTAAGTTCTATTGCCATTGTTACAAGTAAGTATACATTTTTCTCTGGAATGGTACACGTTCTTAAGTTCATCTTCGAGAATTGAAAGTAAAAGTATTTAATGTAATTTTCAGAGGTTTGAAGTTGTGTTTATTTAGATCTATTGGACTAGTCTTGGAACGATGTACTCCGGCTCAATATCCCCTTTAGCCATGCTTAACCACAGAAAGTTTTAGGTAAAAAAAAGCAAAGTTAATCTCCGAGTGAGGTCCCCTAGTTTCTGAATATGTCACGTGATTTATGACAGCAATGTGGGATCGTTTAGAAAAATTGCACACAGGAAAAAATAACATGAATGTGGACACTATTGAAGGCTAAAGTGAAAGAAAAAAAAGAAAGATTAAACAATCTATATAATAGGCACGTCAACTGAAGTGTAAAGTTATACATGCGTTAATTGAAGAAAAGAAATCAAATTTTATGGGGTGAGCTTGTTTATAGGTGTGTGTTCTTCAAGTTTTTGAATTTGATTAAAACTTTTCCATAACAATGAACATCTTATTAAAAGGAATTTTAGCACGATTTGTTAGATTCTGGTTGAAAAGCTTAACCTGTCATGCCGCAAGATTTTTTTTCTTTCTTCAAATTTGTTCATAAAGTCATCCAATATCATTCGATGAGAATTATTATTTCTCTGGGGAAAAAACATAATTCTAACCCAATGAATCAACAGTCGTTTCTGTCATTCATTTTCGTCAAAACAATGAGTTTGTTATCATGATGCTTATTATAACACAAAGCTGACCCCAAAATGTGACCCCGGCACTTGTTCGACCCCCCCTCTCTCTCTCTCTCTCCCCTCCCCTCTCTCTGTCAACCTGCCTCTGCACTCTCCTGTTTTCTGATCTCTTATTGGACCAAGCAATGATCGATGTCGCAGAGAAGTTCAACTTTTAAGGTGTAGACGCCCAATGTTTACCAATCGACACCTAAAAAAAACCACTCATTAATGATTAAATAAATTCCTGTCTTAAATGCACCAAACCCCATCAATGATGCTGATATCACAATGTGGTCCCATTCAAACTTATTGAGCAAAATTACACAAACTGTATGTTTTGATGGTCCCTGTGGCACAACTGTTACCGTCACTGATGACATCTGGTCTGAAAGCCTGCGCATGGCTCTACTTTCTCTTTCGGCATCTCCTTTTCCAAGCTAAGTTTCCAGGTGGAAATGACGCTTAGGAAGCTTGGGGGCTGGTGTTCACCAGTGGCTGCGGAATACACACGCTTCCTTTGATTTTGTGAACCTGGCTGTGGGTTTGGCTTAGCCTTGATTTCAAGTCTGACGGTCTGACATGAATGGCGTTAGTATAATTTATGCGTGAGATTGACAGTGGATCGCACTATCATGCTGTTCGAGTGAAATTACGCGCGGTATAGAACAAGAAATTACAAATTTCAGATGAAATTGATTCATCTGGGTAGCTGGAATCGAGCAGCTGTCACTTTAACCCATGGGTTTAGTATGTTAAGTCGACATGAAATGAAAGAGTACATTTAATTACATCTATGCGTCACCTATTAACGTTACAAACCGTTACAAAACTAAGCTCACATCTAATGCAATATATATCCTTGGCGCGTTATATTTTCCCATTAATACCCCATACATTATTGTGCGTAGACGTCAAGGTACCAAAAAGCATGTTGTAGCTATGGTTATGGGTATATTATTTTTAGTACATTGGTTGCTATGAGATAGACATTGGTTGCTATATGCATGGAGGTATAACTTAGATTTCTACCTCCACGCTATATGGGATATTACATAATAGAGTTGCTACGGGTGAAGTTCTTTCTGTGTTTGTAGCGCCTGCGGTTAGTAAAACACAAGACATACAAATTATCATAATAATATGACGCGCTTTAAATCAATTAAAAGGCAGAATTTTTTTAAGGGCTGTTAGTGTTATAATAGTGTTTATTACACTCCATAGTGTTTAATGTATATAATAGAAACGTACGTCGATTTATTTAGAGTTCTCACACCAATGTCAACTGTGTGCTGTTCAGTTCGAATTTGGTGACCGACGAAAAAGTGATCGCTCTATATATGAAGAGTAAACCATTCCTTCAGCTGTAACCCCAATACCCACCCACCCAACCAGTAAAATGTCAAAAGAAATATCAGGCACCGTCATGTGTTCTGAGGCTCATAACATGCAGAGCCGTGTACGCAATATACATTATAACTTTAAAACTTGATGTCTTCAACGAGAGTGCACACTTTATGGGAAAACACCCAAAGCGGGAGAACTACCCCTTGACCTTCGACCCACTTGACTCCTTGCATACCAGTCGTCTCGTGGGTGTAAAGAATCCACTGGATCTGTGAACTAAATTTGCCAGACTCAGAACAAACGTCCGATTGTTATTTATCTAATTCTGAAATCCTCAAAATATCAACCACCTTCGCCAATTATAATATTACTATCAATTTAGCAAAAGAGTCATTTTCACGAAGTCGCTGATTTGTGCCCGGCTCGGTGACGTGCAGAACTTGTTCGAAATTTGATTTCAATATGATGTTATCATCAAGCTAACAAGTTCGTAAATCAGAGCAGCATGGACCAGATGGTGTTAAACTGGTAAACATACACCGAGTTTACCGACTTGACTCACAAGTTGTCTTGAAATAACATTCCGTGATGCTAGATAAGGGGAAAATGTTAATTGATTTTGGGTGCTTTCTCTGTGTTCCTTGGTCTATGCTTGAACCACGACAAGAGCTGCAAGAAATCGTTGGTACATTATACATCATTGTTTCATTTTAGTCTGGTAGCTGACTGATTACGAAGTTCATACTAGAACCGTTTTTCTCTGAAGTCATGTTCGAGAAAACTGTATCTGAAAACCTAACAAAACGCAACAGCTGATTTCAGTAATTGTTAAAAAATAAGGACAACGTGTTTACATTCGGAAAACTGCATGGTTTTTCACTATTTTCTCCTGACTCGCACAATTGATTAAGCCCCAAACATTCACAGGTCTGTTAATTCATGTATAGGTTGATCACACAAAACATAAACACTGTGGCTATTTTGTCAGCTCAACCAATCATGTGTAATAGTTTTAAGTATGCACTGGTAAATAAAATAAGGTGCATACAACTCAACAAGGACCTGGACAGTGGGGGAAAAGTGACAGCGAATCTGTTCTTTATAGCTCCATTAGTGCACCCACGTTTCTCACAATATGTATGTTGTTTTTCGACAGAGATTCGAGGAGCAATTATTCAAAGTGCTATCATTTTTAATGAACTAAAATTAGTAATAAATTATATCAGTATGAGAATGAATAAAGACAGGCCACCTGTTTTACTGTTAGTGGTGAGGCTGTCCATCAGACAAACAGATTAATTATTATTTGGATGATTTGCTTTTGCCGGTTAAGGGAGAAATAACGAAGGAAAAGTAGACCTGCTGTTTACACCTTTATTCATTCAAGGTATGTCTCTACGCATAGGCCTAGCTAGCCATCTAACTTAAAACAGTTCTTCTATAAAGTGCTTCAACTCATTAAAGAGACTAAACGTGTGACATTTTAAGTGTGGTATGAAAAGAGCATACAGGCCGTGCCTTTATTGTTTCTATACAATGGTGCACGTTTAATGCGAAAGTTTATATAGTGGTTCCAACAAAAGCGATAAAACGCAAAAATTAATGGTTGGTGCAATTTTCAATGAATGAATTTAAAACAGCTTTCGTGAAAAGGATACAAAACAACCGTTCTGGGGTGATTGGTACCTATTATCCATAAAGTCAGCTTTTTATGGTTATTTATACAATTATTTTTAAGGGGGATCTCACATTATTTGGTAGCATCTCAGTTGATAATCGGTCAATTGGATGGGGTTCCTCAAGGGGCTTATAATTACCTTTGAGAAAAGAAAAAGACTTAGTGACAACTAGTGACAGTAGGCCCACGAGGTACTATCTTGTAACTGCTTATTTTTAAATGGCGATCGGTCTATCGCTGCCCCCACTATGCATGTTAATTTGGACGTGTTCAACAATGCATCTTAATTTTGACAAGTTCCGGTTAGTATTTGCATGACTGCATTGGGAAATGTTGAACCGAATAATAAAA
>CM021526.1:5728472-5745539 GCA_010994315.2 Pisaster ochraceus | reverse complement strand
AAAAAAAAAAAAAAAAAAAAAAAAAAAAAACACGTTATAATTCAAAAGATTTTGTGGGGGTTACAAATTATAACTTCAGCTTGGCGCGTGAATTTCGGCCCATTTAGTATAGGATACACCCTGACTAGCACGCATAAGGGCGGCACCACCGATTAACAATGACATTTTTAGAACGAGACATTAAACATCTAAGACCATATTATAATTAGCATTAATTGATTTCCAAATGCAAAAACAAGCTGTCGTGATGATCCGGTTACACTAGAGTGGTTTACACCAATAATTCCCAGGCACACCTTTGTTGATAAATCTCTCACGTTGTTTTATGAGAGGCACACTAACAGAGCAACGGCATTGATGGAAGAAATCGTCAGGATAGTTTTTAAAACAAGTTTTTGTTTTTAGTTTAGATTTGATATTGCTTCGTTTAAAGACAAAGTTGTTATGATTGTCAGGATATAGTTTCAGGGTCATTTCTTATTATTAGTATTACTTGGTATATGAAGTTGTTCTATCTAAACTACCGCATTGGCCTCAAATAAAAACAAACTCGAAACAGACACCAGGCCTACTCAGGGGAATATATTTTATTAAAAGTTAAACAAACTATTCACTTGCCACTGGCAGCACAAGCTGTATTGAGATTTTCATGAGGAATCATTTGTAAAATTCCTCGAAAATAATAAGGGCGCTCTACGAGCAGTATTAGTAACGTGTGCAGGTACGGTACGGGGGCGGGAGCGCGCGCACACGGACATACGCCGGTGGTTCCCGTATGTTGGCACCGCGCCAATCCTGGCACCATATCGCGTTTTGCGTGTGACAGTGGCGTGTGGTGTCGTGTGGCTGTGTGGCGGGAACCAGCACCTACAACATTTATTGTGAATGGTTGCCAAGTTTTTAACCTGGTTAAAAAAATTTAAGAAGATGTATAACATTTCACCGGATATTAATAAAGACTGTTGTTAATGTAATAACTGAAAGAAACAAACCCTGAGTGGCGCTTTGACCTCCATGCAGGATTTGGAATAATGCATCGATTGCCAAGAACTATGACGCGTCGCGTCGGTGTATCACCGACCCGTTGTGTTTACATTTTTTGTAAGGAATTATATTTGTATCGTCTACTTTTAGCTATAAAGCACTGGCATAATAATGATCACAAACATAGACTCTTATAAATTATGCCATAGAAATCTTGTCATCCATGACGTTAAATTCACTGAAATGGAAAATAATTTAATTTCGTTAACAGTAAAAGTGTGTTTTTGATGCTCGCAGGAGTGGGGTATTTGATTCAGACCAAGTGCTTGGATGCTGGATAAATTTCCTGCGAGAAAGCTGACTGCTTGTCCAAGAAGTGTTTATTTACGATGGGGTAACACCTCTCTGTTTGCGAAATACAGTGAGTGAGGATTTAGGGATATTTTATGTTGTTATGACAATTATTTCAAATAAGGTTGTAGTTTAGAATTATCATTGGGATGTTTGTCCCCACTGGAGAGTCATTGCGGAACAAGGGGATTACGGATTGGCTCCCCCAGCATGGTGTCGCGAGTCAAAACATTTCTTTTTTATTTAGAACAAAATAGTAGACACTAAAAAATAGAACTGCTGCTATCACTGGCTTATATGTTGCATTTAATCTTAGAAGCTGGTTCCTAACGCCAATGATAAATTTTATTTCACCATGAATTATACAACCCATCATTTTCATCAAAATGAAAGATGTCAGATTTTCGAGAAGTCACTGAATGACGCTGATGTGTTCGGTGTCGTGCTCAGCGCTTCTCTAGAACTTAGAAGTGGAGGAATGAACTTGCTCCATGTAGCAAGACCGTAATGTTGGTGCTTGGAGGGGGGGGTCCCACGATAGGCCTCAATTCGAATTCACACCCTACCCCCCCCCCCAAAAAAAAATCATTAATCAAAGTGGCTTCTCCACAACCACGTAAAGGAATTTGCTCAGAAAAAAAGTTAGAAAATCGTAAACTTTGGTTGTCCTCTTCCCTCCGGCACTGTTTTATATTTGTTTATTTACTCATGAGTGATCTCTTTGGTAAAGAAACCAAGGAGGGAGCAGGGAGATGCAGCAAGGGAACCCTCGAAATCGACGATAGAATTGTAACCCTTGGGCCGGGCCGAAACCTATGAGAATTCACAGAGGAACACCCCGGAACCAAAGTCCCTGGTTTCGGGCCAAGTGTTTTTGCAGTCGCCAGGGTTAAAAATTATGACGATTTTCAAGGACCGCGTGTTGTGAAAAGCTTGCATTTAATCCTTCTAAAGTCCTAATCTTTAATGAACTCATCTGGAAGCAGATTGGGTAACATTACAGCACAGTTGCGGCAGCTGTCAGGCTAGATTACTTGTTCTTGGTACCGACCCGTATTAAAAAAAATGGCGCGAAAATTATAGACCTACAGCCTAATCACTGTGATTCCGCGCACTCGTTCCAACTACGCTCCATTGTGCTGCTCCCCCAGTGTAGGATTATTTACTTTCTAAGTACGACGCTATTTCCCGCCGTTTTGCTATGATAAGGAGAACAACGGGTATTTAGAAGCGCAGACTTTTGGTTAATCTGATATAATTAGGCCTACCCGCGCGAGCGACAGCAGGCAGGGTGCGATAGCGCGGCGCTTGCACGTGGCGGGCTCCAGGCATTGCACATGCCATCACTCTTCACAATAGCACGGTTCGAGAAATGGTACTCGACGGGACTTTACATTCATCTCGAAAAACCTGCCGGCAGAAATCAGGCACTATTGTTGCACGTTAACGGAGTGCATGCATCAATACTGGTATAGTTGTGGGAAGACAAGAGAGTGCGTCATTGACTGTGCGAAGCGGTAGCTCAGCAGCCAATCTCCTTCATTCCCGCTTTTTTTCTTCCGCCTCTTTGTTCTTCACGCGTAATTTCACCCAAAGAATGGTTGCATAATTGCTAAAGCGTAAAATGTTAATGAGTCACCATTGATGTTAATGAGTTTTCGATATTGAATAAAAAATATCACGGTGGGGAAGATTGGTCTTCGAATACGGTTTGCCTTTAGTAAAGTGCCCCTTGCTCCTTCTTTTTTTTGGGGGGGGGGGTTGTCTTAGGCCCATACGCATTTTTCCGAATACATGTGTAATAATCAACGTGTTTTTAACTTTTTATTTATAAATAATAGAGTATGGACCTTGCTCTGCGTTTTAATGACTGGTGTGAGACATTGCACTGGACTAATAACTTCAATCATATTTTCTTCATATCAATGTCTGTTTGTATGTAGGCCGTTTAGGCCATAGGCCAACTTGCTTATAATCTAATATGTAGGCCTAAACTAGTATTAACACAAATTCATACATTGACTTCCTAAAAAATCATTACGGCGGATGGTAGTTTTGTTGACAAATCATTTGATAACAAGCATGATCATCTCGAAAGTTTTGAGTTGAAAAAAGGTATCTTTACTGTGGTGAGGCAAACACATTATTTCTCGCTTGTATCTGAACTATAATGTCAGGAAATTGTCGGGCTATCAAAACTACATGAGTAAAATACCGATCGTACGGCAAAGACATCTTGGACACACTGCAGGATCGATAGGTATAACTTCTTAAAGATGATGGTTACTTCTACAGACAGAAACTTAAACTATCAATAATGAACCGTTCTTGCGCACGAACGATGGCTAAAAACGAAGTATAAATACACGTATACACTCTAAAAGTATAGTCATAAATCAACACTTTTTAAAAAGAGTGTTGTGAGTGACTAAACTGTAAATCCATCTGGTTATAAAGGAGTATAACATTATACATGTGACCGTTATTAACTATAATTATGTTAGATTTAACTTGTTCATGGTGTTAAGTCTAACTTTGATAGAGTTAGGCCTTGGCCAAGTCACTGACCGGACTCTTTGGTGTGAATTCAACACACAGTCAGTTCTTATACAGTGGAAACAACACCCCGATGGAGATATTCGGCTCGAGTTGATTAGTTTGCTGGTTGTACGGAACGCATGCAGTTCTGTAACATTGATTATAAGCTTCGTCTACACAGGCCTGTTATTTTTTGTTGTTGTATAGTTAAGTTTAGTTTTTATATTATTATAGGTGCCTGGCCAACGTCAACAGAAACTTAATCAATTTAACATCTGGCTCATTAATTCAATTTTGTTTGAAAATGAAGCTCCATACAGCGTGGATATTGTCTTCCTCAATGGCCGTATCAGCATTCAACAGTACAGTCATAATAAAGGAGTAATTCAATTTGAACGGTTTCACATTCATCGGTCAACAACATAAGATCATTTTAAATTCATTAGGAAAGATCATTCAATTTCGTAAAAGCCGACCGCAAGAGGCTGTCCAAACCTGAACCATGATTTTTGTCCGCAGTATGATGACAAATTCAACGGGAAAATGGTGAAGTTGTCTTGGAAGCTCAATGTAGGCCTAATAGAATTGACTGGAACGAAATCGAAATCATTGTGTGCACGAAAACAAAATTGATTGCAGTCATCGCTAAAACACTATAGTTTGATAAAACAAATATATTACAAAATCAGGATTCAATGCGTGTAATTGAGTGTGCTTTAATGAAATTTATTGAGTTTTCGCTGAAATTAGTGGCCGGGAAAAAAAATTTTTTCTTGGACCATCATGAAAAAAACTGCAGATAAGGTGCGAGTCTTTTTGGCCGGGCAATTTGGGTATGCTTTTATCTAACTTCGTTAATTAGGTATAGGCCTATACTTTATTTTGTCCAAACAATATTGTGTTGTATAAACACTAATTCGGGTGCGCCTTGTCTTACTTCATAAATTGTTTTGTGAGTAGTATTTTCAAACAAAATCATGTTGTGCAACTTGTATTAACCGCTAGTCCCTTGCTTGAATTGGTGCGGAATGAATTTGTTCCTCAGTGTGAACGATGGACAAAAAATAGTCACTAGATGCAAGCACTACGCATGATGGTTGAGGGCGCTCTTCTTGTTTAATGGACAAGACAACTGTTGTTTCACGGTATATTATGAGCACAGGGAGGTAGATGAGCATGGGGGAACATTTCTCCATATAAACCTGTTTCTTCTTCCTCGTATGTTAAGAACAGGATGAGCAAAGACTGAAGAAATAATCAAAGTAATTAAAGAGTGATGAATAATTATGTGAGGGCCTTGACAGTTTCCATGTTCCAATCATCTTCCATGTATCGTTGGACCATGGACCAATCAGAAGGGCTTTTTACAATGACGTTTTTGGCGTCCATATTGAATTTTTGTTGTGTTTACATTTTATGAGACACACGAAGATGTCAACCACGGGGAGATTTGAGTTAATAGAGCCCCACCTTGCATCAATATTGGTCTGAAATAAAGTAGGAAGAGCTTAGGAATATGTACACATTTGGTGTGAGAGATACAGAAAGCAGCGTGTACGCTGCTGTAGCCGAAGTCTTGCGCACCAAGCGACACTGGAGGGAACGTGCCGCCGTAAGGACAGGCCGATGCACCGCCGGCAATCACGGTGACGACCCTCCCTATCTCGGAGCTGAAACATTGCATGTAAACCTCGTATTGGGAGAGCGAAACAAACTGCCATTTGGAAAACTTGGTGTGTAGTAACTAGTCACGGAGGAGTAAATCACTTTCAAGCAAGAGGCAAACCAAAGTTGTTTATTCCTTCCTCCATGATTGACAATAGTTTCTTAACTTGTCTACTTTACTTATATTACTTATTAGGCTATCAATCATTTTTTTATTTTAAGAAAAATGTGTAAAAGGGGAATAAAAATTGATGGGGTATGATGATGAAGTAGCCCTGGTAGGACACCAGTCCATTGCACTGCACTAACAGAGGAGTCCAACCTGGGCTAGTAAAGTAGTAATAATACATGCCTTTAGGCAAAGTGCATTAAAATAAATAAAATGATTGCAGGTAATAAAGCAGTTGCGATAATCGTAACCCTCCTCCATCCTCCCAACTGTTGCAGACCGTGGGGAGGATGGAGGGTTACGATTATAACCCTCCTCCATCCTCTGATGGTCGACGGTCTGCAACAGTCGGGAGGATGATAACCGTCCAGCCTCCGATGGTCGACAGTCTGCAACAGTCAGCAGGATGGAGGGTTACGATTATCACCCTCCATCCTCCAATGGTCGACGGTCTGCAACAGTCGGGAGGATGGAGGGTTAGGATTATCGCAATTTGTGGTTACACCAGCCAGTTCCTTCTACTTCCATTCCGCTCCCCCTTTTTCCTGATTTCTTTCTTTTTTCATCTTCTGCTTCTTCTGACTGCATTATATATTTTAGTGTGTTTATAGCAGTAGAGAAGAATGTCTATCGCAAATACCGCCAAGGTTGATTATGCACTTGTGCATAATAATGAACCAGGCGTTATTTCAAGTGATAATTCCAGTCCATATGAAATCAGATCTCGCATCAAGTACAATAAATTGCAGGTTGGGGCATCTAGGTGCCTATTTTGAATTTGGAAAATCTACTTTATCCTACATTTATTACTTGAAGTATTGTAAGTGATTAAAATGTTGTTATGGCGAAGTTTAAAATTCTGCCTAAATCCTTATTCTTGAAAAGTGGCTCCAGCAATTTGCAGTATAAATCAGACAACTTGCCTTTATAAAGGTAAATAATAAAGAGTATACATAAACTTTTGGAAGAGTGCATCTATATACACTAGTTTTCAAAACTCTACAAGCAATCTGTGAAATATCAGCGTCTTCAGAGGAGAGAACTTGATAGTTCTATTTGTGAGAAAATGCTGATGGTTTATGTTTTGTCAGTGATTTTCCGTCATTCATTATCATAATGTTGTCATTTTCCTTTGGTAAGAACAATGGCAGTTCTTTAAACGGTATTATTTCTCTGTACAATGCTCAATTTTACAAAAAGTATATTGCAATTTATTTTATCGTTCATTCCCATAAAATCTCAATCATCTTACATAAGTATGAACAGTCTAGTTGTAGGAGGACAGTGTACACCATTTCAAGAGACACTTTCAGGGTTAGAATGTGTTACTTTTCAGTGAAATAGAAGAAACAGAGTTGTACATCAACCCTTGAGATAACTAGTTTCCTCTGACTCTTCGTCTTTAACAGGGCATGAGCCAGGTCTAAAACAGTTGGTGAATTACTACAGGGGATCTTGGAAGATCTGCCGGAAAACTGAACTCGTTTCAGTCCTTAAGACGTCATCGGCAATCAGTTATGATTCCATAGACTGGCTTCCAGTCTCCTTTGTGATTCTTCCACATACAAGTAATGGAGATGGGGATGAGGTTAAGACGTCCCGGGAGTGGCTTCAGAAACTACGACAGACCAGGCAACACACCGACGATAGAGATGAGTACATGAAGGCATTTGGTAGGATGAAAGCATCAGGAGAAGGAGGTGTCTGGATTGCCAAGTCATCAACAGGAGCCAAAGGTAAACTTGGTTTCTGTTTTGTTGCTCCCTCCGAAACACCCTGATTTACAGTTTAAGGCTCGATTTTCAGCGAAAAAGAAATTTTAAACATATTTTTTTCTCTGAATGAATTCTGACCGGTAATGCTGTTTTAAAAACCCCAAAACTTACAAAAAATTCCACATCTATGCCATGGACAATGCAGTCAGGTTGGCGTAGTGGTATCGTTGCCTTGCCTTCCACCTCAAATCCCACCGGGGGAACTATGTGCATTGGGTAACTTTTCAGTCCCTACCTGCTGGCGCGGGTTTTCCCTGGAATACATCTCTAGGGTTTTCCTCCCACAACTTAAACTGAAACTTCCTTCCTTGTCTTCTCTCTATGGGGTTCTTGGCTAGTGTAGTGATTAAGTTTGCTTTTCTGAGAGTCCTTGGCTTCACAGCCAGAATTAATCAATGAAATGCACAAAATATGCAAAATTGTTTGTATGTGGCTGATGGATGTGAGATAATGTCGGGTTCCAACAATAATTAAGTTTCTAATTAACTTCCTTGTTATCATTGGCAGATGTTTTGGTGCAATACCTTAAGTAAAAGCTTTAACATTTTGAGGAAATATAGCTATTTAATATTCAAATTAAGTTTTTGGGGGTCAAATCGGCCCCCAAAATAGGACCTAGCATCTTATGTAAAGACAAGCTGTGGTTTAGAGAATCTTGATCCATCTTGGAAACCAACAAACTAGAACATATGGCAGGGCAGGGTTGTCTGGTGCTGTGTTACAATGCAGTGGATTGTATAAGTTATCAAATCAGCAATGTTTTAATCATACCCAGAGCCGTATAGTGAGAGAGCTGCGACAACTTGCGATAAGAAGCCATTTTGTGTCAAAAAAAATGCATGGATGTATATAGGGTGCCAGCTAGTCTGCCCATTGGGTTGTGCTGCATTTGGACCGAAAATGGCATCCAACTACCACGTGATTAAAGAAAACTAGTCCTTCTATGTCGCCACTCTCCCAATACACAGCTCTGATCATACCTCTTTGTTCCTGCCCTCTGATGCTTTATTGTAGCTCCTCTGTAATGCAGTGATCAACTGACCCTGCCAGTGTTGGAGGCCGATTATTTTTGGCCTGTGAAATGGCAGGGCCAAATAAATCATCCCTGTTTGTATTGGTTACAACACACCACACATGACTTTAAAGTCACCTTTATGAATTCAAGTTGGTGACATCAAAATTTAGTTTGGGAAGCCATCTTTAAAGTAGTGTTAGCCTTCCTTGACAACCATTCGACTTGTTTCATGTAAAATCATATGACAACAGAACAGATAACCTGAGTTTTCTGAATGATTTTGTCACTTGATTTGTAGCTAAAATCTGGAATTGGAGTCTCAGTCGTTGTTGTTTTTCAAAATGTTAATTAAAGTACATAATCTGATTAAACTAATTGACATCTAACTTGACAGGAGAGGGGATTTTGATAGCGACGAGCCCAGAGAAACTGATTCAGTTTGTTGATAACCAGAGGCAGTCCCATGTCATACAGAAATACATTGAGGATCCATTACTGCTCACAGATAGAAGGAAGTTTGATATAAGGTGAGACATTATATTCAATTTTTAGTAATCCAATTTAGTGCCAGACAAGCCCTTAGCTGCAAAAGTGCCCAGGTCTCAACTTTGGTGGAAAAATTCCTCAAGAGCAGAGGGCTCTTGGCTCAAAATTTTTACTGGACTTTTACAAGACTAGAATTGAAATGATGAAAAAAAAACCTTCCCAGTTATTATTGAAATGTTTTATTTTGAACGAGCACTAAGAGAAGATTTGTCTCATTTGTATGATGGGTAAGAATTTTTTGATACTCAGCAGAATTGAAGAAGATTTATCCGACTGAAAGTCAACGTTTGAACAAAAACACAAGAGCAGTGGACTTTTCCAGTCAGAAGATTACTGGCCTGATTACTGCTGTGATGTCTTGCATCACGAACGCGGCCCAGTGTGTCAACTCTGAACCCTGGTGCTCCTTTAACTTGGCGTTTCATGTTACACTCGCACTTAATTTGCACAGGATGTTACCAGGAAATTTCATGGTAACTTGTGCTGGAATCGGAAATCTAGTTTTTTTTTATAGGTTTTCCGTGACTCGATGTGTTGACATTTGCTGTTATCAGATGAAAACCTTGGAACCTCAAGTCACACTCAAAATAAAATCAATCTGAAAACCATACTTCGAACTTCTGTAATATATATTGTTAGAGAAGTATTCTTGTAAATTGTCCAGTAAACATTTCCTATTGACCCAATTCACCAGATGTGACCATCATAGTAATCTTGGTTGCGCCATTTTGAGAGTCAATGTCCCCATGTGTTATACAGTGTAGTGTGGATTCTAATCGGCGCAGCATTTAAACGATTACTGTATATTACGTGCAATTTGACTCAAAAAATGGCTAGAGTGGCAGGCGACCGACAAGGCAGTGTATTTTTTTTGTTACCTAAGAATAAATATTAATGACAACTCAGTCCCGCTAGTATTCTTTTAAGTCTAGATGTATTCAATTTTAGGTGTTGGGTGTTACTGGATCATGAGTACAACATTTTCTTGATGAAAGAGGGTGTTCTAAGGACGTCATCCGAGCCGTATGATGCCGATGATCTAACAAACATCACTAGTCATCTGACCAACCATTGCATCCAGGTAAAGTGAAGCCTCATCCAAATCAAACAACTTCGGCTACGGCTGTGACTGTTGGCTGACAGCGACAATGTAGAAGAATGGGACTTCTCAGCAATCCGGCTGTAGCCACTGCCAAAACCATCTTATTGTCTTACTCTAGATTGAAAGAAATTTTAATGGAGCAGACCTTGTAACCTTTGTTTACAGAAAGAGTGACCTTTGTACATTCCAGGGCCTTTCTGGTAGGCAAGATACTACACTGGTCATATGGGAAATTTTACATTTTGTGTCAAAATTTCCACATAAATTCAAGAGTTATAAAAATAACAGCTGAGCTAGTTTAGAAATTTACCCCCAAATTTGTTTGTTTTTAAGCGAGACTCGTTTTGAAGCATTTAGCTGGTAAACGTGCAGTTCATGACAATTGCATGGTGTCATGCAGTCATTAGTTTTAATTGTTACATAATACACGTAAAGAGTTTAGGTAGAATTTGGTAAGCCAAAGTTTACCAAGTTTCTAGAGTGCTCATTCATGTTTGCAATGGTCTATTGAATTGACAATTGTTGTTCATACATATCTGTTCGTTCTTTATCATGAGTTATTTCTAGAATGGTTCGTAGTCCTTAGTATGTTGATTGTAATTCTTAAGTTCACCGATGTATGTTTTATTGTAAAATATACTCTCTCTTTTTATCTCTTCTCCAGGAAGCTCAGTCTGAGAATTATGGCAAATATGAAGAAGGAAATGAAATGTTCTTCGACGAGTTCAACAGGTAAAGAGCCAAATTCAAAATGATTTGAATGGTCAATGTTTTTTCTTTGTTTACTTGATTCTCCTCATACCCGTTTGGACATAAAGCTTTGACATTTTAATTCTCCGTTTGATTGATCTTATCCTTTGTGGCATGTTCTGCATCGACCCATCAGTCAATACTGTCCTTCACCAGGACCCAATTTCACAGAGCTACCTTAGCAGAAAATTGTGCTTAATGTCTTTTTGCAAATATTACTTGGTTTTACCCTTAATACACTGATGTGTGTAAAGCACTGTATACTTAGTACTTTCCCCGAGTCCTGTAAAAAGAAAAATCCACAGGCATATTGCTCGAGTGGGATTCAAACCCACAACCTTTGCTATTCTAGAGCAGATGTCTTATCAACTAGACCACTAAGCCTGGTAGCTAGAGGCAGTTTGAATCCTGTTATTATTTTTGTGTATAGGATTCGAACTGCCTATAGCTTTTGGGCAATCTCAGTGCCCTAGTTGGTAAGACATTTGCTCTAGAATGGCAAAGGTCGTGGGCTGAATCCCACACGAGTAATATGTCTATGTGCCTTTTTTCACACGTCGTTGTATGGGTAAAATCAAATAATATTTTTATACCTTATGCAGTTTAACATCTAGTAGATTTCTGCAAAGCAAAAATTAGCAGGAAACCAGTCACAGATAGTACTTATGAATTGGTATTTTGGCTGGTAACCTTATTTTGGTAAGCACAATTGGGTCCTGGTTATTTCAGGCCTTCCTTGTTTCCTCTTGCTCGCTGGTGTCCATCTGAGTGCTACTGTTGGATCACAAGCCTGGTCCATCCTGAGTCCATGCCCAAACCATCAGAGCCCAATTTCATGGCTCTGCTTTATACTGCAGAATTCTGCGCTTATGACCCATAGAATTATGTGCTTTAAAGGGCGTCGTACGTGAAGAATTCCACAGCAAGCAGAGCCATGAATCAATTAGTGTTAACTTCAAGCATCACACTTTGACACTTGGTCTTCTTACAGAGGTATTTGTAGGATATTTTGTTTAGCCTGAATATTAAGTTCGGAGGCAAACATTTTTTTACTTTGTTTATTTTCTCCTCTTTAGTTAAAAAGACTTGTAAATGTCATGTTTTGTTAAATAGAAATAATGGAAAATGATAGATCCATTCTGTTTTTTGTTTTTTTTTGCCAAACACTGTATCAATTTTTTTAAAGAGATAAAACATCATTGTGTGTCTTTTATCTTCTTGTCCAGGAGAGATGGTCAATCATGGTTGATCATTTCAACCCAATAGTTTGCTCAGTCTAGAAGCTTCTTTCATCTTCTTGTCCAGGAAAGTTGGTCAATCATGGTTGATCATTTCAACCCAATAGTTGCTCAGTCTAGAAGCTTTGTTCATCTTCTTGTCGTGGAGAGATGGTCAATCATGGTCAATCATTTCAACCCCATGGTTTGCTCAGTCTAGAATATTCATTCAGCAAATAGTTTGTTAAAATATTTGCTATAGGACTCACAGCAATATATATATATGTTTAACTCTGTCTTTAGAGGAAAACAAAATTGCAAAATTATGTTTTATTTGAACATTTGATGTCCTCAGTGAAGAAATATCAATTGTGGCGAGTCGTGACCGAGTGGTTCAGAGCACCAGACTCAAGCTCTGGTGTTTCTGACCAGCAGAGTGTGGGTTCGAGTCCCAGTCGTAGCACTTGTGTCCTTGAGCAAGATCTTTTACCATCATGACCATAATTGCGTTGTCCTTTGGATGGGACATTAAGCCATAGGTCCTGGGTACTAGAACTGCTAGTGCACGTAAAGCGAACCCAGAACACTTATTGTGGAAGAGTAGGGGTTAACCCCGGTGTTTCTGGTTTACATAGCAAGCACCGTTGTTTACAGGTTTCCTCAGGCTTGCGAGCTTCAGTGATTAAGTTCACTTTTTAGGCATCCTTGGTTTCATTATCTGAAATAGTTGGCTAATTAATAATATTATTAAAAATGCTTTTATTAAGCCTAACATCCGTAATATTTTTCTGGATTTATTTTTCACAGATTTTTGCAAGAAACACACAACATCTGTATAGAAGATTCCATACTGCCCCAGATCCATAGAATAATCCAAGAATGCTTAGCAGCTATTAAAGAGGTAAGAAGACGATTAAGAACTAAACCAAACAATCAAGGTAATTCAGACGATACAAATAATGTACGAGTGCAATAAACTGTGCAAGTCTCACGCACATCTACCTCCCGGGACCTAGATAGTCAGAAACACATGGAGTTATACGTTTCCTCTGTTCTGTTTCCTCTAATATTTTAGTTTTGTATAGTTTATGGCAATAAAATATCATATTGTTGGGAAAGTAACATTTTTCTGTGAAATATATGAAAGTAAAATGAATTTAACAAATCAACAAAGAAAACCTGAGAATATTATCTGACCTCTGTTTCCGGTTACTTGTAAATATTAAGAATTTTGCCCAACTGGTGTTTATCTATAAACCTATGTTATGGTCACACACATTTGGGCATGATTGGCAAATGGGGTTTCTAGAAAGTAAGCATTCTCGTCCCAAGTTTTAATTTTGTTTCACTGTTAATTTTCACAAATTATTTGTATTATATATAAAAAATTATTCTATTTGTAGTAAATTACTTTAGGTGTTTTTATTTTCAATAATTTTGTATAATTGGAATTTTTAATTTTAAAAAAAGTTTTTATTTTTTGTTTTCTTGTTTTCGATATGCACATGACTTGCACAGTCTTAACATCTATTCAATCGTTGCTTCTAAAACATACAATTTGGACTGCCACTAGCCACTGGGCTAGCTGAGAGGCCTAGTGGTAAGACATCTGCTCAAGCAATGCGAAGGTCGTGGGTTCGAATCCCACCCGAGTGGATTTTTTTTCCCACAGAAATTGGAAAAGAACTGAGCATACAGTGCAGAATACACACCGGTGTAAGGGTAAACAAACTAGTGATATGAAGTCAGTATTTTCATGAGGCAAAGCAGAGCTGAATAGAACAATCCATCTTTCCAATGAAAAAAAATATTCTTCCCATTGCACGAATACAAAATATTTCGTTTTTTGTTCTATTTAACATCCAAGTAGATCGTTTTCATTTGATTGGCAGATAGAACTTCAAGAATAAACAAACTGTACATTGTACTAACTCTCGGTATTCACTTAGAGAGTGTTTTGTACTGCTGTGAATAACAGCATCAGATTCTTTGTGCTTGACATTTACAGGATATTATCACAGATGGACTTGGGTATGAGAGTTTTCAGCTATTTGGTTTTGACTTCATGCTGAGCAGTGATTTCAAAGTGTGGCTGCTAGAGGTGAATAGTTCACCCGCCTGTGCATCGTAAGTACCATTGCATTTGAGACATCACTCTATTGATGTTACAAACAGATATTGCACTAAAGTAAATGCTCATTATGGTGACTTCAGCATATAGCTATTTCTTCCTAAGTCTTAACCACCAAACCCCTGGTATTCTGGGGCCTTGAAATTTCTTAAAGTGAGCACGCACTTTGAAGAGCTTGCCAGCTTACAGTCTGAATGCTGGCAGTTCGCAATACAGTGCGCCCTCTTCAGTTTGTCCAGAAGAGGCCATTGTCATTGTGCATCATGGAAAACTGTCGACAAGTTTTTATCGTCATGCTGTGTGACCCCAAATGTTTAAGTTTGTTTGTGATTTGCAATCAGCATGGTTGTGTTTTTCTGTGTTTATGACGTAGAAGGTATTTTTTGTGATGCTGTGAATGTTGTTTACATTCAGATCAGTTGCAAGTTGCAAGTGGCACTGTTTTTACTTGCATTGTGAGAATAGCCTTCCCATTGTAAACTGTAGAGGGCGCACTGTATTGTGAATCACCCGTATTGATGACTGGCAGTGGCTATGGCTGCTTGTACCTTTACTTGATCAAGGCCATTCAAGCCCAAGGCCAAACAGCAACGGCCAATGATGCTCCATTGAACAATAGCCAAACTTTCAAAGGTCTTACTGTTATGTCTACCGCATGAGCATGGTATTAGATCACAAAACAAGGCTAAATGGAGAATATATCTTACAGAGAAGGAAACATGAAATTATCAATCTGCCCTTGATTATTGAAGTTAAGGGTTGTGCGAGAGTTTACTAAACTAATAATTTGTGTGATAAGCTCTGTATATTTGGTGCTACCAGAGTCCAGCGTAAATAAATTCCACAGGCATACTTTTTGTGTGGTATTTAAACCCACACCCCCACATTCTATGAGCAGATATGTAAACCATTAGACCACTGAGAGTGCCTGGTGACGAATCCTGTAATAAGTAGCAGGTTCTTTATCCCTGATGCAAATTATTTATTACATCTAATAATATTTTCTGCTCAAGACATTTGTCCATGGCTCAATCGTGAAAAACAAATATCTGTTTTTTTAATTCCATTTTTCCCAGGCGCTTGTTGTCACAGCTTGTCGAGGGTATCATCACTCTTGCTATAGACCCGGTTTTTCCACCCCCCGGAGATTCATCTCAAGAATCAGATTGCTCAAGACCGAGGGAGATTTCTACATTTGAGAGACTTTGATGGCAGTAATTACAGCTTGTAATTAAAGTATAATTGGAAAAATTCAGTATTTGGACGCAGTTTACCGAAGAAATAGTTATGTTGTGTACCTTGACTCCTCAGAGTAGCAATAGTTGTGATTGGATTGACTACTGTATCTAAACTGCTAAAGGTAAAAGGACTGATACATCCTTGTATTTATGTTGAAGGAACTATTTTTGGTCTAGTAATGGATATCAACTATTCAGGAATATTCTAAGGATATATGGAGGACTTATATTTTTACATATTGTTAATAGTATTGATATGATCTGTAATTAATAGTTATTATTGTAATACTCAGTTTTTATATTGCGCTTTATCTTTGGGCATCTCAAAGTGCCTATTGTTTTATCAACAGGTATGCAAAGTTTGAATTATGAGACCAATTTATATAGCACCTTGTAAGGGTTTACAAAGTGATGTGGTGCAATCTACTGCCTGCCATGCCAGAAACACCGGGGCAAATCAGTTCCCTTGATGACGAGTGTATTTGGTTCTTGTATGAGTAGTATACAACACACGGGACCTTCGGCCTTACATTCCATCCGAGAGATCAAGCAGTAATTGTGTCTTGCTCTAGGACACAAATGTCAAGACCAGAACCCACACTCTAACGGCACCAGAACTTGAGCTCGGTGCACTACACTGCTAAACCTCGACACCCAATTAATGTCAAGCATTTTTTTCCTTCTGTAACTGTTTGGTTCAATGCAGACCCGATGCCACATTCTTGTAAGGGCAAGGCTTGTTTTCCTTAGTATACGGCACCACATTGAGGGAAAGTTCAACTTCTACTGGATCATTTCAAGGGGCACCACGGCAATGAACAAATGGCAAGGAGGCAGGGGCCTCAGTGAAGTATCAGGATGTGTGTCAGTACAGTATGAGGATATTTTACACACTGTGTATTTCAAAGGAGATGAACCTTTTATTTTGTATACCGCACACACGGATCCTTGTCATTTGTTTGGTGGATCACGCGTCATGTGTCGTCCTTTGTTTTGCAATGTATACTGCTGCAACGCTCCAAAACTTAATATAGGAGTTCTATATGGATAATTAAAGGACACTTGGATGCCTTGCAGCGTTGTGTCATGGCAGAGAAGGTTGGTGTCGACATGGAGTTGACCACATTATTTAGAAAGGTTTTTAAAGGAATTTTCAGAGTGTGGGGTGGAATACTTTCCATGTCTATTTTGTGTTTATTGTGAACAAGACTTCGAATGACAAGGATCTATGTGTGAGTTATATAAAACAATTAAATATCGAATGCATTTCATTCGTGGATTGTCGGAGAATATAATCACTCGAAGAAATCTGGCCTTCCCTTTCAAGATTATACTCTGTGACAATGCACTCGTATGCATCCAATATTTGTGTAATATCTGTAAAGGCATCAATAGTAAAACTAAACCGTATTTCCCTCAATTCATGATATGAATTGCCAGGTTTTTGTGTGTGTTTCGTGATGTAAATAAACTTTGCTGAGGAAGATAGTACATCTTTGAATTGTGTTCAAGTGATGATTTTCCTTTAATTAACCCTTCAGGAACTTGGTAAAAACTTCAACACTTACCGCTGTGATTTTGATGCA
>CM021526.1:5680472-5694083 GCA_010994315.2 Pisaster ochraceus | reverse complement strand
AAACTGGTTAAACGGTGGTACTTTCACCCATGTCCAACTGCCTTTAGATAAAGACCCGACCATAATGTCATTTAAAAAAACCCACAAAAAAACACACAACAACACGACAACTAGGCCCAGTAGATTCGAGGTGCCACTTCTTCCGGAAATTTCCAGTACTTTCGTTGTCATATTTGTCTGGTTCCATCCGTTACTAAGGTCTAATTTTTAAAATTATTATACAGGACGGGAAATTAAAATACGGGGCCCAGACATAAGAACTTCAAAAATGCATTTTCTGTTGACACTGCATGCATGGCTTTAAATTTCAACTTGTTTGTATCATCAAAAGGAAGGGGAAATTTGTTAGTGCCTAAAAATAAAAAAGGAATAAAACGAAAACAATTAGTCAATCGAAACTAAGACATGATGGATGGCCAAAATAAAAATTGATGGCATTAGTAACGGAATATGAACCCTATCGGGCGGATTAGTAAGATTGGGTGTAATTTTGAATAAGGTTCATCAAAATTGGACAAAGATGCTTTAAAACTAGCTGGGAAGGCAATCACAATAACTTTTTGCCGATCTGTTTTTGAACAAAGAATAGTCCTCCGATTAATCTCTTTGGCAGTTCAATTAAATTACAGATTTTCTTGAATGTGAAACCGGCACTTTTGTGTCTCAAGTTAAGCCGAAAGGATCTCTGTTCTTATCCATTTTATACGTGAATTCGTTTTTCACTCATCCATTACATACAGAAGGCACGTTCGTGTTCTGGAAAACCACACCTGAACTTGTATTTACAGCAGATCAACGAGTTACATTGATTAAAAATGGCATCCAGGAACTATTTGTATTGACCAAGTGTTAACCTCCCTTCTGTGTAATCGACGGGAGGTCATGTGTATTGCCGCACAACAAACCACGAGCGTGCGTCGAAAGGCGAGAAAAGGCACGCACGCCCTCCAGCGTTCGTCTGGTGTTAAGTTTTGGTGGCAGAGCAAAGGCAACCGCACTTCCCGTGTGTCATGTTTTGGTCAGTCTTAAAACAAGCCCCCGTGGCAAACATAACCACTCAAACGAGAAAATCAATCCCACAAAACAAGTTGGGTGCACTTTCACGGTGGAAAAACACCAACGCAAACCCTGTATTCC
The DNA here is from genome assembly GCA_010994315.2 of Pisaster ochraceus. Lineage (NCBI taxonomy): Eukaryota > Metazoa > Echinodermata > Asteroidea > Forcipulatida > Asteriidae > Pisaster > Pisaster ochraceus. The sequence continues at coordinate 5,692,946 of CM021526.1, read as the reverse complement.
TCGACCACCTTTGGATACTACAGGAAATAGAGAAAAAGTGCCTTTCGGCACATCTTCAATAATTCAAAAAGCAAAAAACAAATTCCAGAATACTGGTCCTTGCTCTTTGGACGGTAAGTGACTGACCCGGTAAGGGTCAGTCACTTACCTGACCCTATAAGGGTAACTTAACTGAACTGGCCCAGTAAGAATAGGCCGACATGGATCCGGGTTTGGGTCAAATAAGTCTTCAAAAAATGAATTACTTGGGTCACTTCAATTGCATCGTCGCCTATATGAAAAGACCTTTGAAAAAGCTTTTAGGAGAAAACAGTGTTTTTTTTTACCGAATGTGGTGCAGGCGACATATCGCCGAGCGCAAGCTTTATTTAGAGCGTTTTCGGTACTCAGTGAATCAAGGTAAAGTTTATATATAAAGGCGCTTTCGGTTAAATCAACCATAATAAGATCGGGTATACGGGCAGTTGTACTCATTGTTTCTACCCATAGAATATACATTATACGAGCGGTGACCTGCACTTGTTCCACGCATCAACAAGCATCTTTATTGAAAAGCAAAACGTGAATTAAGAATCATAAGAGTTGCCCTTATTATGGACCTGAGTTAACCAAGGGCCGGTTTCACACTAAAAGCACTAAAATTCAACTTAAGATGAGCTGACAGTGTCAGTATTACCATTGTGATTTGTAATGTGACATCACACTTTGCTTAAAAATTAAGGGTGATTTGCAATAAAGATCGATCTTAGCTCTATGTGAAATCGAGCCCAGGATATCTTGCCATCCCTTTTAATAAAAATCAACATTTAACAAAACCTGACGATGTCACCCTGTAGTAAACCATCGAAGTAATATTGCAGACGACTTTTGAACACAAAATAGGGATGTTTTGATGCACTTAAAACACTTTGTTCATCGTCACCCTTATTCTTAAGCTCAATGACAAAGTTTGTAAAACCGTAAGCGTCCGTAAGTACTACGCGGACACGACCTGGCACAGTGAAATCTGGGGATATCCGTTACTCATCAGCCAAAAATACGATTGTAATCATTCTTATAATATCCCCACTCTCCCACAATTGGAGTTTGTTTTTTCCGTATAGATATCCGGGGTTCACCTTGTTGCGAGCGAGCAAACCGTCGGTACATCCCGTTTACTCACACCGTACGGGGTGTACCACGACGGCCGGACACGAGACCCCCGCGTGCGGCGGGGCGGCGAGCAGGAAAAATGTCTCGATTACACAGCGCACGTACTAAACATACACGAGCCTTTTGAGCGGAAAGAAACAAACTCCACAGAACTGTGCGGAATTTCTGTTCGCATCCGCATGTTAGTAGTGTTTATATATAGTTGTTGATGTTATTGTCGTTGTTGCTGTTATTTTTCTACATCTTCCTTCCCATTCGTAATTTTCGCGGTTCCGTATAAGATTGTCGTAACGATAACGAATTAATCATTGATTCATTATTCAAAACAGAACCTACGCCAATTTGGAAAGTTGAGTGCCCTTCAAACCCCAACTGCAAAATTCTCCTTCCATATTTGCTCAAAAATAAAGAATTTCAAACAAAAAGCCCCTTTTCTTTTCGACTATTGCAAGTGTGGAAATTTCTGGGTTATTCTTCCCCTGTACATGGGTGGGTGGCGTTTACGTGCACATCGCAGAGCATGTACTGGGACGTGTGTGTATGTACATTGTACACATGTACATGTAGGTCTAGCATTACAAGGTTATTACAAAGTACATGTACAGTCCATGTATCAACACACAGTTTACAATGTACAAGTACATTCACATGGTGGATGGTATGTACATGTACTTATTATGCTAATGTGCACAATGGGACGTGACACTGTGCAGCTAGCTATCTGGGTTGCGAATGCATAATTCAACGAAACGTTAGTGACTTCAAACGTCACTGTGAGATAACCGATCTTTGATTCGTCAGAACATGTTGCCATTGGCCAGCGACCAACAACGCCCACAATTCCATATACGGAAACTAGGGTCAGTTTACAACAATTACAGGTTGTAAAAAGGTGGCCGGCTCGTGTGTGTACCCGTAACGTAAAAGTTTGATATAAATGCGAACCAATGTTGACAACAGTTCAGTTGATACTTGAGACACGTGCTTGGCTAGTTTTATCTCAAATATTCACCAATACCGGTGCGCTTGGATACTGTCCAGTACCTTACCATATCCAAACTGAGGGAGTTTACTTCACTGAAATCCGAAGTGCAAAACATTTTTATGTCGTGAACAACTCTGATTCGCTGTTTTTATGTTATTTGAATCTGTTGCTCGGCTTTGCTGCTCTGTATTCAATTTATTTGACCCATCACACCTGATCGCGATGGAAGACAGCATCTTTGTGGGATTTCATACGCTTCTCCTCTTCGCAGTCACCTTTCTCCTCGTGCTGACCGCCGTAAGACAGTACCGCAGGCGACCCAAGAATCTGCCGCCAGGCCCCTGGGGCCTGCCCTTCATCGGCAGCCTCCTCAGCCTCGGTCCAAATCCACACCTCACCTTTCTAGAGATGACCAAGACGTACGGCAAAGTGTTCCGCATGAACTTGGCCGGGCAACGAGTTGTGGTGGTCAACGGGTTCGAGGCGGTCCGGGAAGCCCTGGTGAAGAACGCCTCTGCTTTCGCTGGTCGACCTAAGATGGCACTGTTTCATAAACTCACCGAAGGGCAGGGTAAGAATAACCTTCAATTAAAACCCTCATGCAAATTTGGGGCTGTTGTTTCTACAGGGATCATTCAACAAAAAAAACCTAGAATTGGCATGGGCCTATGCTACACTGAGTATTATGCTATCATAATTACATGTATTATAATTTATATAAATCACAAGCTTTCATAGTGACCTAGGATCGTGTTGACTGATAAGTTATACAATACAGGCTCGCGTTGTTAATAGTGTAAAGGCCCACAATATTTTGATGGAAATTTGCAATAATTCTGTAATAATTAAATTCAGTTTATGTTTTGCCCCGTTTAGCGAAAGACTGGTCGTAGTAAGAATGAATTCCGGGGTCACAGTTCGTTGATCTACGGATCGGTGGTTGATCTTGACACCCCCATGTTTAGATATTTTGCATTTTAAGTTCGTTGTGAAGACAGTAACTGCGTAGCGTTAGTAGTCCTGTCATCAACACAACCAACGATCCTTGGCTTGTATTTTGTAGCCGGCCGGCTGCACGCACGTGGACACGTCGTGCATCTTCATGACAACCTTAAGTGATGCACGTTCAATAATAAAACAATCGTAACGTGATCAAGCGTACGTTGACTAAAAAGAATACGTTACCGTCGTCGCCATAGAGCAATCACACTGCCGCCACGTGATCTGTGCATGAATATCGAATACATTTTTACCATACTCATCTCTCGCGTGCAACGGTTATCCATTACACAATCATTCTTCGTTACATTGATTTGCTTACAAAACTGTTTTCTTTGCACAACCCTTATGTCTGGAGTTCGAAGAAGTCACAGCTAGAGTCGAGTTCGGAATTGGAGTGGGTTTTCCTGTTTTTCACACATTAGTCCTTAAAATTGGCCAGTCAGAAGATGTAGGCTAATACATGGGGGCTTTGATAAAGAAGTGCAGATCTCGCAATCCTCTTAACATATCTGCAAAAAATATGTCAAACGTTTAAATTTTTATATTAATTAAACCGAACAACGGGTGGCAAAAAATTGTTATATAGGCCTATATTGGTCGATTACCTAACTGAATGACATGAAGGGATTTACCCAACCACAGGTGTGTTTTCACAATACAAGTTGACACTTTGATTGGCCTCGTTTCTTTGGCAGAGGTGTCCCAGTGCACGTTGAAGTTTTAGTAATCCTGGTCCACGGTGTTTACTTGGTGTATTGTTGTTTGTATTTACTCACTTACTACTGTTACAACAAGAGCCGGCGATGCTCTTATTGTACCGACATATTTGACAGTCGGCTAAGCAAACATGGGTGTCAATGGTGGGAAGATTAAAGTGCCAACACTTCCGCTCTTCAACATACAACTAAGACTGTCTGACCTTAATTGTATCTTTAAAAAGCCGACTGGATTTTGTGTTTCCTTCTCAGAAATGGGTCGTGTGCTAGTTGTTATCTTGTTTTAATTGTCTTGGCGATTCGTGAAGATGAAAGAAAAACCGCTGATATTAATCCACCCTAAAGTTGGAAAGAAATTTGTGGTAAATGCGACTGGAGCCGCGTTTAAGGCTTTGCATGTCTGGGGTTTCGATTTTGAGGCTGCACACACATTGAAACTAACTATAGACCAATGCAAATGTTGTATTATACTCATCAAAACCATCGAAAACGGTTCATTTCAGCGAAGTGAGCCGCTAGCTGAAGATGCAATTACGGTTTGTGATATCTGTATGTCCCATCTGGGGAACTGGCGTATGACTGCTCCATCCATTGAAAACCCGTGCTATATCGCTTGAATGTTAGAATGTGGCTTTATACATCACATGGATACACGTTAAATAGATAATAAATAAAAAAACACACCAATAAAACCACCCTGTGAAATCAAATTAATTGTAAAACTCCTGTGCATATCAGTCGACCCAACCTTTTAAAATATGTAGAAAATAACATCCCCAATAAAAGGGCAGAATGCTCCAGCGCATAAAGGCATATCAGTGTCACGGTTACTCCCCAGTGGCGACGACTGCACTTCCAAACCAGGGGCATCTGCACTATTTTATAGATTACCGTTTTCATAAAATCAGTTTTCTTTCTCCCGGCTGTCCCACCACGGCCCGACCGCTCTCTTAACCACCATTTCTCCAAATCACAAGTGTCAGATAAAGACATAAAGAAATACCCGACCCCAGGCCAAAAATTCACTTACTTTGTAATTGTTCACGTTTGCCGCCAAAAAAGGGGATCTGATCGTATGTCGACGTGCAATCATTGTGGAGCCCGTAACCGAGGCCGATCTTCCTCCAGCGATGATAGTGCGTGCCAGGGGAGCAGTTCCACGAGACGGGGGACAGTTATCAATGAATTTGACCGGTGTCTTTTTTCCCATTTTCATATTAAACCAGGGGCTATTCTTGATGGAGCATGCCTGAGAATTCAAGTGCTTATTACGTGACTCATGCCACGGCACGACTTCACAAATTCAAGTGCACGCATTTTTTGCTAAACAATTTGCCCCACTTTGTCAGAGATTCAATTTGTTCATAGGTCCTTTTCTCTACGCCATAATATCCTTGTTGCATTGTATTTTCACACTAAATTTTGTGAATACAGGTTTATAAGTCGCAGATGACACATTTTTTGAGTTCACTTGCCGCTGTGCACGCAAGTGCCATTTCTATGGGAAATGCACTTTTCAAACGTGCAAGTGCTTTTATTCAGGTGGAGAACGTTTTATCAATCCCTGGTTACGTTTTCTCTTTCAACTGTTTCATTCGATAATAACTCCCTGTTATGTGCGGAATCCTGCGTTGCCGCTTGTGACATCGATGCGGTCAAACAGTTTACCGTTTCTCTCTCCCACACTCTGGGTTAACAGTTGACACACCTTGTTTCATTTACACGGACAATGACCAAATTAAGTACGAACAAACGCAACAAAAGTGCTTCATTGAACCCCCCGGGACACGCTCCAAAAGATGGACAGGTTTAAATCCTCAGATCAATACCTCGTCGGAAAATCCGGCGCCATTTTATTTCTTTTCACTGACCAGCCCCAGCGAGAACAAGGGTTGAAAATTATCAACGGTTTCATTGTGTTTGCGTTCAACCCTCCGAGGGTGCGTGCACTTTCCTCACTTATCCACTCTTTGCTGGCATTAAATCCGACAAGTAATTTGGGCACATTGTCTCGAACAATGGTACAATTGATCGAAATATTGGGCTTTACGATATTTATATGGAATACAATATACCCATATAAAGTGTATAGGAAGTTGCACTTCCTCGGGGGTCATAATTATTTTTAAGGCTACACTGACCGTTGCCTGTGTAGATAGGGTGAGCGATAAACCCATTGTGCCAATACGCTTCTTGAAAATGCCGGCGTAGAGGAACTGTTAGATAGACAGAACGCCGTCATTGTGTTTCCCAACATTTGAGTTCATCAACACGCGAGCCATTATTTCTCAGGGTGATAACAGCTAATTGTAGGCTACTTTACCCTTAACGCTCTTAGTTATCATATTACCAAAATGTGAAGTTTTAAATTTGATAATGGCAATTACAGAAACTACCCCATTCAAGTTGAACAATAATAATACATTGTAAAATCACTCAGCTGCTGAACGTATAAAAAACCACTGTTCTCAGCATTGCAACTGTATATCGTTAAAGTTCATTCATAGTGCTTATTTGTGGTCGCTATTCCATGTTCTATCCGAGGTCTACACTATCCATGGTTCTGATTTAGTGGTCAACGCACGGGCAATTGCTCATCTATCAATGGATTTCAATTGCCTCTGACCAAATAAAAGACCCCCTTGGAAACCCCACTTAAGTGGTTGCAATATTACTGACAACCGAAGTGTAAGTTATGCGATCAACCCTTTGAATAGCTTAGTTTTCAGGGGTAGTTATGTGTTTGGTTCTGCCCTCCGGAAGTCTCTCTTTGGTCCTTCATATCATAGAGAAAGGACCTTTTTCTAAGGTCATATTAAACGAAACAGTGTTGACACAAAAAATTTCCCACACGGCCAAGAAAACAAACTGAGAAATAACTGTTTCGACAATGCAAAATGCACAAACAAACCACAAAAACATGTTTAGCAAAATTTACAATTGAAGCTTTTCTTTTGAGAACTTGGCTTGAAATATGATAATTAAAATACACAGCAGTGTATCTTATGAGTTCATGTCTTATATTATTTGCTACTTCAGGAATTGTGACCTCGGACTATGGTGCAGTCTGGCGAGAGCAGCGACGCTTCACTCTTCAGACCCTCAGAAACTTTGGTTTTGGGAAGAGGAGCTTTGAGACCAAAATCACAGAGGAGATTCATCACATGCTGGCGGCCTTCAGAGAGAAGGGGAGCGAAGCCTTCCAAGCAGATCACATCCTCGAGATCAGTGCATCCAACGTGGTCAGCAGCCTCAACTTTGGTCGGAGGTTTGACTACAAGGATCCCCAATTTCAGCTCCTCGTGGACATGATTTACAGATTCTCCGAGATCGGCACCAACGCAGCTGCTGCAAACTTCTTCCCGTTTCTCATCAAGCTCCCTCTCCCAAACATCCGCGAGATGTTCCACATCAGCGACATTATTGAGAGCTTCTTGATGAGCATCATAAATCAGCACAAGGAGACCTATGACCCTAAAGCCAAGCGGGACTTCATAGATGCTTACCTTGGTGAGATCGCACGTCGCCAGCAGGAAAGCCCCTCAGATGATGCTACCTCAGCATCATTCACCGAGAAGTATCTGTACCACATCTTGAATGACCTCATCTTTGCAGGCACAGAGACAATGTCCTCCACACTAAGGTGGGCTATTCTCTACATGATTGTCTTCCCAGATGTCCAGGAGAAGATTCAAGCCGAGTTGGACTCAGTTATTGAAAAGGACCAACTCCCAAGCATTGAAGACAGACAGAATCTACCATACACAGAAGCCACCTTGATGGAGGTGCAGCGAATGGCAAACATCACAGCTCTACCATACCCACACAAAACTACAGAAAACACAGAGCTGTGTGGGTTCAGTATTCCGAAGGACACGCCCATCTACATCAATCTGTACTCGGTTCACATTGACCCCACCCAGTGGGTGGAGCCAGAGAAGTTCAGGCCTGAGAGGTTCTTGGGCAAGAATGGAAAAGTCCAGAACAGACCTGCACTTATGCCATTTTCAGCCGGTAAGTTTTTTGTCTTTGGTCTGTCCAATTTTCTGTCCGTGGTTTCCCATTTTTTACAAGCAACTACAAAGAATCTGCACTCTGTGATTCATTAAAGATACAAATTTCAGTTGATTTAATTAGGATGCAGTTTTAAAAATCTCTGAGTTGACTATTGACCGCATGCACAAAGCTGAATGCACCTCTGCACAATGTGCATCTACCATTTCTACCATTTTGGGAGTTAATTGCTTTGTGTACATTTTGACTCCCATAATGGCAGGCAGGACAGGGGCATGTTGTGCACTGAGCATTGCTTTTTTTTAGGTCGTCGAGCCCAAAAACCAATCACAACCTTATTTTTCAAATCTCGTTCCATTTGTCATCTTTTCTCAGGTCGTCGCGCCTGTCCCGGGGAAAATCTTGCCAAGATGGAGTTATTCCTCTTCTTCTCCTCCATGCTTCATGCCTTCAAGTTCAGCGCTGCTCCAGAGAACCCTCAACCCAGCATTGAGAAACACTACGGGATAAGCCTGAACCCAAGTCCCTTCAAGATCTGCACTACACCCCGGTGATCAGAAGCCACCCTGAGATCTGCTTTACACCCTGGTGGTCACACACCCATGGCCGTCAGACGTACATTTTCAGTTTTATAACTTATTTTGTTCGATAAATATTACACGATATCTTTCAGTCTTAACCAAATTTACGTTTTTAGGACCAAATCATAACATTTTCCTTGAAAGAAAAGCATTAAAAGTGGCAAAATGTTATCTGCAAATTTGGCAAGTCAAAGTTTAATAAGTACACATGCAGGCCTGGAATTACCCTGGAGGCCACAAGGTCATGGCCTCTGTTGCCCCTGGTCTTGGCCTTGGTGCCACCTCAACAGTTTCCCACAGACTTTAAGACTTTGCAAATGGAAGCACCCTTAGCAAAATGAAAGTGGCCTTGCCCTCTCAAATATGAAATTTCTGGCCAGCAAATATAATTGGTTTGTGTAACGAGTGACTATACAATTGTCAGCATATTTGAGTGAGAGAAAAAAAAACCAATCTGGCTAATAACCAGTAGACATTTGCTATAATCTCAAGTAAAAAGATACAATGTGGTTTCCCAACACAAGACACATTTTTTAGCTTTTCCAATTTTGATACAATGAATCATTCTGCTACTAAATGTACTTTAAAACAATGTCTTCCATTATCATTTTTTTATTAATGGAATTTGATTACATCAGCTACGTTCATATGAAGTCACAGTTCCATGTATTTTATTTGTATTTTTATGTTTACATTTGCACATAAACATCATTGTGGTTCTGAATAATCCGGATAAAATGGTCAACAAAAATAAAGTTAAATTAATTTATGTTTTGTAATTGTAACTGTTCACACAAATGACCAACATTTTAAATCGATTTTTGTTTTATCTTTAAAACTTCTTATTTAAAACTGACTCAATTCATATTTATATTGTAAATATAAATTATTTTTCCATTTGTATTTTTAAGCATTGAAAACATTATCTTATTATTATTAAGTTATTTTTCATTCGTGAAATGCTCAGATTGTACATGTTTTGTATTCAGATAGGTTAAAGGTCACCGTTTAAAGTCAGTAGACACTGGTACTAATCTCAGGAAAGACAGAATTATTTGAAACCATAAAATGTGAAGCACTTTGGGGAGCAAACATTTACTATGCACTTACATCTTTCACGTATAATTTATTTCGATATGCTGACGTGTAAAATCCAGAAACAAATGTCGGGTGACTTAACGACAGAAAGGTGACAAAACCATTGATCTCTTCATGGAATCCCCTGCATTAATTGGTGCATCTCATCCTCACCTTTGACCCGGTTTATGTAGAGCCAGCTTCCCAAATTCAGAGGAACAAAAGCCGCGCACCAACTTTGGTTTCTGAGCTCAAGTGATGGGCCACCTTGTTCAGGAAATGCGTTTGGGATGATGAGACATCCCAAAGATTTGCTACAACACCAGTGATGACCCATTACCCCAATTTAAAGTATTGAAAAATACTTCATGTATACAATGTAGTTGGAAGAGCCCCCCTTTCATTAATCAGTCATTTTCTCTTTGAATATTTCAGGATTTCAAGCATAATCTTAGACAAAATTGTAACCAAATTTTGACCTGTCAGACTCGGTGCAGTATGCCTTGGAGTTTTTTTTATATTAAAAAAGAACCATAAGCATATTTGCAGATGAGTTAATTCTTGTAATGGGAATTGGAATGAATGCACTATTAATGAAAATACTGCTTTCATATTATATATCTCACATTTTATTAGTTTATATAATTATCTATACAAACACTGCATTAGGTCTTTACATACTGGCCAATGCACTTTTGAAATAGTTGCTACAAAAACCACACCACCTAATGATGCATTTATTGAATTTCAAGAATCCACAAATTGGCAATTGGCTATTAAACCCAAATAAGTTGACGTTGGGTTATTTCAATATGGGTCTTATCAAACAGCAAAAAAACTTACTGGATTGTTGTGAAGAGTGGTCAGGTTGGCGTAGTGATATTTTTCCTCGCCTTCCACCTCTAGGACCCCGGTTCGAATCCCACCGGGGGGGGGGGCACTATGTGGATCGGGTTTTCAGTCCCTACCTGGTTGTGTAAATCTCTGAGGATTTCCTCCCACATCTAAAACTGAAACTTCCTTCTTTGTCTTCTCTCCGTGGGGGTTCCTGGCTAGTATAGAGATTAAGTTGGCTTTTCTGAGAGTCCTTAGCTTCACAACCAGAATTAATAAATGAAATAAATGAACGTGATAGAAACACCCTGACCTGAAATATAGATACAATGCTGCGCATTGTAAAAACCATTGACCTGTACAGATCAACGCTATAAATGACTTACAAGTTTTTATAGAGCTGAACGAAGTTTATGAATTTATTTCCACTTGGTTCAGGTTGCTAATTAAGGCACGGAAAATCATAATCTGAAACATGAACAGAATGTGTTGTTCTGTGACGGACTTTGATGGAACAGAATGAAAGTAAGCCAAAGATTTATTTTCCTGCGATCAATTAGCGAGATGTGAACATTCTATAAGAGCACTTGATCTTTGTGAATTATTTTGGAATTCAACCATTGTTGGCTCTTATAAGATACATCTTTTTGGAATGTCTGGCCTGAATGAATTGCTTTGTATGAAAACAATGTACATATGATATAACTCTCTCTTGTATAGAATCAAAATACAATGCAGACATTAAATGTTTTGGCTCGGATTTCAGCTTTTTTTAAATTTCATTGAAATTTGTATTCGTTTGTGGCGACATTCAATATACAGTGTTCCAAGGTTGTTATTGTATTATAATAGATTGTACGATTTTTGTATGAAATGTATACTTATCTATTGTGCCTTCAACAATAATAAATATTAAAATGATTACTTCAATTCTATTTGTCAATATTTTGTATTTACGTGACGTAATGGGAAAGTCATTTTGAAAACAATTTACCGAAAGATTTTAGACAAAGTCTGGTTCAATTGCCGTGTTCATATATTATATTGGCCAACATTGGCAATGAAAACATGTTGTAATCTTGGTGGGGCTGAATCATTTTGGCTGATAAACGATAATTTGTAAACAATACCTTTTTAAAAATCTTTGAGCATTTTGTAAGATTTGTATAAATTCAAAAAAATTTACTGCCGTCAAAAAGTGTCTATCCAACCAGTGCCTTTGCCTTTGCATAAGAAAGTAGGCTTCATTTTTAATCTCTTTGTTTGAATGGAAAAGAGTTATCAGGATGACAAGTTCTACTTGTCTGTGATTATTCTCATATAAGGAGATAAACCCTATTTTCATTTCCTAAATCTAATTCAGCGCTGAGACAGATACATGTACTTGGTTAGAAGGATGACTGGAGACTAAATAAGCCGGTGGCAATCATGACATCATCAGTCCCTAGTCACTGGTATCGAGTGTTCTAGAACATAGACTTTAATAGCACTGGGATTACCAATTCCACTGACATGCTTGAACACACTTTTTTTTCTCGGCTTTGAAAACCCATTACCTGTCCCTAAGGCCAACCGTGAGATCATCCGTCTGGAGTACTCCGATGCTATTATTAAACAACACGATATAACGGAAGACCATTCATACTGAGCCAGGAACAAAACGAGCCCCAAAGAGGAAATACTGTACCCAGACACGGAAGGAATTAATATTGAATTATCTATGAAAAATATTAGTATTAATAGAATGTACTGTTTATGGGCCAATAGTACATGAGCACAACAAAAACATTGGGTTCTTATCAGCTCAAAGACAAAAGTGCAAGCATTGTTGCACTTGACATTTGTTGGTACTCGTTTGATTCCATGCAAGATCTAAACATTGAATCTAAGGTTACACTGATTAGTTTCAGGGGGTCTTGTTATTAGATAGCCTAACTCTTACATAAAATAAACACACAAAACATAACTGACATTCAATTTCTGAAGTGATTTAATTAAATTTGAACTTTTGCCAAATGGCAAGTTTTGACATTATTTGCAGATATGACAATCTGTGTGAGAATGAAATTGAAACTGGTTCACAATCGGCCTCTTATGAGTGTGCAATCTAACT
>CM021526.1:5658992-5669516 GCA_010994315.2 Pisaster ochraceus | reverse complement strand
CCCTACCATCAATTTTCTCATCATTTTGATTGAAGTTCTCCTGAAGACAATCAGAGCATAGTGATCGAAATGTTGAATTTTCCAACCACCGGTTCTTTTCAGAACCAACACAACTCGTAGCGAGAGCATTGTGTACAAAGTGTCTTTGCAAACTCCAACACATCCCCTTTAAACATACCAAGGTCTCGTTCAAATTAATGATTTAATCCTACATAATACCTTCTGCAAATCCTTGCAACTGAGTCTATAAAAAATACATGCAAAATTAACGAGCCAGGGTGAAGTGTCATAATGAATTTACACCCGTGATGAAAACCAGACTTCTCGGACACTGAGGATGGGAAATCAGAGAATCGAAAGGTGACACAGCAAAACCATCAAGACGTGTTCTTGAAGAAAAAAAAGAAAAAAATAGTACACCGACCCTCCTTCTCTAGCCATAACACGTAGAATCCGCTCTGAAACCCAGAAATCCTGTGTCATTTTCATATTAATAACTGTCATCTTTGATTTTCAATGTTACATTTTTACTCGTTCTCCACTTGTGCTACATCTTCAATCAACACTGGGGTACAATCTCTTGATGAAATTGGTTGGTTACTTTTGCCCGGAAGTGCATTTTTTAGGGTTTCTTCTTCTTCTGGTGTGTTTGTGTGTGTGTATGTGTATGTATGTGGAGTCTCTGTCAGCAGGTACTAGGAAGAGATGGATAAGATCTTGAGCAGCAATGTCATCATTTACCCCCCAGCAGTCAAACGTTGCTAGTTATCACAGATTCCTGTACCCAACACAGTTGATTCTAGTCTGGGGTGTTTTTTTTTTTGACCCGAGAGAAAGAAACACTAGCAGACCCATAAAAGGAAATTGAAATTAGCAAATTAATAAAAATGTCAAGAAACAAAATATGTAAGTACTTGCCCTGTCTGGTTTGTCAAATACAACATGCTTGTATGTCAATTATTGATTCTTCAATATTGGCAAGTCCCATTACTAAAACTGGCAAATTATCTTGCTGGCCACCGGTAAATTTAGCTTCCACTCTCCCCATGCATTTACAAATATTGGCTGATCATAGGAAGTATGGACCCTCCATAGTCAAATCAGTTAAGTGCCCAAGATGGCAGAGAACAGCACTGATAAAAGAAATCCTTTCTCAAGAAAGCAAGTTAAGGGGATTGAACTTTTTGAGAAAAGTAAATATCGACAAATGTTCGTTGTCAAGAAATATGCAATTTAGATAAAAAAGGATCAAACTTTCTTCACAGAGGTATGCTTAGACTTTCAGAAAAACATCTCTCAATTTATTCTGATTCTCAAAGTTGCCTTGTAGGAAAACTTCTTTACTTTCATATTCAGGGCCTATTTTCTGACAATTTCAAGCAGAGATGTTTTCTGAGGCAGCGCTGTGCCAGTTTAAATGGGGGTCACTGAGAAGAGTACAAGATGATCATGGGATTACTCTGGAAACAACAAATTCTGCGACTTAGAGAAATGTCAATCCTCGGTCGGGGCATCTCTTGAAGAGATCTCTGGGAGGGTGAGGCGACAACTGCATGCCTTGCAGGCTCCCAAAGGTACATCTCTCTTTGGTTAACCCCTCTATGGCATTTCAACTTCTCAAGAGTCACAGGAAATGGATGTCTAACATACAGCAGCATCATTTTCATAAGAAGCACTTTGCTCATTGGCATTGGCCATCTTAGTTTAAAGGTATGGAAACAAGTGCTTTTTTTTAAAGCTGGCAACAATAAAAACCAAAAGTCATGTCACACTTGAATAGTTTGCTGTAATGGATGAAGAATCGTACATTGCCAAAAGATTTCTAAAAACACTTCAAGTCCCCAAATGAAACCACTCGAACAGAGAAGCAAACAACCCAATCTCCAAGGCAGTTTTCATCTGAAATCAACCTGCCCCCCCCATATAAATCGGCCACCTTGTTTTACTCAATCAGCAAAAGACCTGAGCATTTCCTCTGTATAGTCAAGTTTTCCCCCTGTCTGCTAGCCTTGAACTGATTTGAGCTTCATCATCATGACTGACTGAGACCCACATTGTAGGAATATGGCATACTACACCTCCAAATCTTACACACCCTGATTGTGCACTTTTTTCCCAGTCTTATATCTCGTTCCAGAGATGCAGAGAACAACTTTTTTTATTGAGCTCAAATGTTTCTTGACAGATTTATTTGCTAGCAATAATTGGCATGGAACCAGGCACAATGAATATTTCCTCCATCATGGCCATCGTAAGCTGTTTATGCTAAGTCTACAAACTGTTATCATGGTGCAGCCAATTTGTTGTTTGTTTTTTCTTTAGAACCAATGTGACCAAACTGAGGCTGAAAGGGAAAACAGTTGGGCGCCTTTTTACAAACTGAGAAGTAAAACTATCAGTGTCATTGTGTATACAGGGTATCTGACAAAGATGGCTGCAGTGTGATAGAGGTCTATTACAACACTTATTTGTGCTCAGAAAATAAGTGCACTGAGCAGCTTAAAGTTTGCTTAGCTCCAGTTTGTCAAGTTATTTGTCTCTTTGTTTCACATTTCCTGAACTAGTGGGGTTTTGGGGCAAACAGAGAATATTTCCTATTTTACTTACATAGCTGTAAGTTTACCATAGACCATGATTTTGAGCGACTTTTCAGCCAGGCCCCTTGCCCTGAATTAAACGCAGAGATCCGGAGATCTCCGCTGCTGTGTGTTCTACTTCACCTTGAGAAAACTGTATTACCATGAAGTTATTCTTTATTGTCTGGACGGTGTCATTTTCTTTAGATAGTGTTTTCTTCCTGTAGCCCCCTTGCAGAGAGTGGCTTTCAGTCTTGTTTAGGGTGAACTTGCATACAAAATAAGTAAACGAAATGACAGGCATCTGAAGTTCTGGCTTTTGCCCTGGTGACCCAAATCTCCTAAAGGTATCATCACAGTAATCTTGGATGCGCCATTTTGGGATTCCTTGAGTTACACCAGTGTTGTGTGCATTTTACCCGATGCAGCACTAACACGATATTCCATAAATTGTACATGCAATTTGACACCCAAAATGGCGAGCGTGTCAGATAGCAGCAACGTGTTGGGTTGGTGAAAGTGTTGGTTGTATTGTTTGTTGGGGTGTTCGCTTCTCTGTTTGCCCCCCTCCCCCAACTCCCCCAGATCGTCTTCCGACTTGATGCTTCCAGCAGCATGGGTTTACGTACTACCCATGGTTCATCAAACTAGGGATGAGTCTCATCAAATAAACAATCAAGACTGTATTACCAAAGCGCAATGGCCGTGTGGTTTTTCCTACAGGCTCAACTTTTTCACCATTGAATCGCAGAAACTTCCTCTGACCATTATGACCCATTCCCAAATCTTAGTCTCATCCCCAACTCCAACCAATAAATAAAATTTTAAAAATAAATAAATCTTAAAACTGCTGCATCAGGAAGTACAAATCATATCACATGACCCAAAATATTACCCCTGTCAAAAATGAAGCAATTTTCCTCCTAACCATTTTGTTATACTTGGAGGAAATCTGGACTCCATACCCACTCAATTTGATCTTGAGTGAAAGGATGGGGCTAAGAATTAATGCTTTCCTGACAGGAAAGCTTGCATCCGAATTGATTCGGCAGATGTGCCAGAAGTACTCATTGCTTTCCACATTGACACTCTCCTTGGAAGGCATCCATGGAAGTTGTTGGATGATTGGAGGCAAAGTCTTAATTCAGCCATTACAGGTTTGGGGATTAGATTTGCTTCGTGATTCTTTTCAGCACATCTGTTCAGGTTTTTGCATCAAAACTTTCTTTATCAGTGAGGAAACATAATCATTTACGGAGGGTGCCATGAGCCATTTTGTTGGGGGGGAGGGGGGTGTGTGTGATTTGATCATTTTTAAAGATCCAGGTATAGTTTCTGAAACCATGCAGATGCAATGCCAATCTAATATTGCAAAGATTGTGAAACACATGAGCTGATAACTGTCTACTGCTGTGCTGATCTCCAAATTGAATACAAC
Source organism: Pisaster ochraceus (assembly GCA_010994315.2). Classification (NCBI taxonomy): domain Eukaryota; kingdom Metazoa; phylum Echinodermata; class Asteroidea; order Forcipulatida; family Asteriidae; genus Pisaster; species Pisaster ochraceus. The sequence goes on along the minus strand of CM021526.1, from coordinate 5,665,502 downwards.
TGTGACTAGTTGGTAAATCCATACGTTCTTCTGTTTCTTTTATTGTCGGACTTGGTTTGGTTGAGGTTTTCCTACATTTGAAAATCTTATATATAACACAAGAAGGCAACTTCATACAAATTCATGTGAAACCAAATTTTTCAGTCTTCTTCCATAAATAAAATCTTTTATGTAAATTGAGTTTTGCATTGGAGTTTGAAAGAAAAAAGAAAGAAAAAAAATACAAGCAACTAGTCCTGAACTGTATCTTAAAGCAATCTAGACCTTCATTTGTAACACCTTGGCACTAAACTGCCAACAGGACACCACGTTTTCAAGTACGAATTCACTTGTTTGTTGATGTAAAAATTAACAAAAGAAACACCGCAAGGGAGCAAAAGGCTTACGGAATGAAAGTACAACCTCCATGTGTTAGGACAACATGTACAGATTTGTAATAATTTGTTGTACAAGTTTGACCTTGCTGAGACTGATTGGATTGGCATTGTAGCTTGTAAGTATTTAAACTAAAACTCAATACCACGTCCCCGTGGCGAGGATTTAGAAACATGTAAGCTGGCTTAACACTTTCTGTACCGTTTTTTTTTCCCCCTCCCTTCTTCTTCTTCTTATTTAAGATTTCTGATTAAGTGGCGCAATATGAATTGAGCCAGAAAGAAAGGAAACATTGCTCAACTTTCGATGGGTCCCAGGTTCAGTATGTGAACATTTCTTTCCGTATCAGCCCAACTTTCTAATTTGGGGCTTTAATCTCGGCCGGTCCGTGCTCTTAATCTGCCCCCGAGAGTCAAGGACAAAATTGTTAATGTTATCAGCTGATCGTTCTTTGAAGAAAAAAAAACCCTTGTAATTATCTTTTAGGTTAAAATTGCAAAAGAATTGGGGCTTTTAAGGTAGATTTGCTCGCCCTGAGGTGAGAACATGTAGAGTTATTGAAGTCTTTAAGTTCAAGGTACTATTAAACACTCCAGCCTCTATTCATTGGAGAGCAGTTAATAAACTCTGTGTTTATACTCCTCTTTTCAAATTAAATCTTGAGGAAAGTGGAAAAGCACTAAAGGTTTATGAACAGTTTTTGCGTTTTCTGATTTAATCAGCCCTAGAGAAAAAAAAACCTCTGCCTGTGTGAGAACTAACGTAATCAGTCACTATTCAAATCAATTAAATTTACCACTCACGTGGTCTATGTGTTTTTTTTTACTGTCATAAGGACACCAATGTCGTACCAGGAATTACAACATGTTGGAACTTTGCAAACTTTTCAAAGATGATATTTTTTCTTTCTGATAAAGAGCCTCCCGACTTCATTCGACAATGTCAACCAACATTTTGTTAATGTTTGCGAGAAGCTGAAAGCCCCTAATTATTAAGACATTTTAAGATCTTCCATAATAAAAGGAAGTGCCGCAATATTTCCAATCTCAATGTTAAAATTGCTGAATGAACCTTTTCAACATGTTGATCAAACCAAGTTCCTCGGTATGATGCCAGACAGTAAATTAGTCAAGTCTCAAAAACCACCGGCATCATGCACAGATTTCAACACTTGTTTCCAACCAGAGTTCTCCATACATTTTATTGCCGTCTTACATGAATTATTGTAATATAGTTTGAGGGAAACGTTTCATACCAAAACCCACAAACTGTTCACCCTTCAAAAGGACGTCATTTGCCTAGTTTCAAAAGCTCATTAAACACTGCTCATACGGGTCCTCTATTCAAAGAACTTAACCTACTTAACTTTGATAACGTTAACAAAACATCATCAGAACATCTTCATGTACAAACTCTTCAACGAACAAACTCTTCCCACTCATTTCCAATAGGCTGTTTACATTTATAATTATTATAACACCAGAAGTTCAACAAGCATTCATATTCCTAAGCACAGGACACACAATTCCACACACTGGTACAGTCAGCTGAAAAAAGATTCCAAGTGACATTAAAAGCTCATCTACGGCCGCTGAATGTATCTAAATGTACAGTTAAAGCTTACCTGCAAATCCGTTCTTTGTAAGCTACTTTTCTATATTGATGCCTATTGTAATCATTGAATAGTAACCTATCTCTTAAATTATTAGCTAAATGCCACAGAGCAAATTATTCCCTCCGTTGTGGTTAATCGTCTAGACACGTACAACTCACTTTTAACTGGTCTTCCGTGTTGAGCATCTTCAACACATTCAGACCTCTGCTGCTCGTGATTGCCTCATCACAAAAATCTTCCCATATCACACTTATTTTACAAGAGTTGCACTGGTTACCAGTCAGTGGCAGGGTTTAGTACAAACTAATGCTCTTTGTGTTTCAATCTTTCATGAACAGGGCCCCTGTATTGGTGATTTGCTTAAATCTTACAACCCTCCTCACAAGCTCTGTTCTGACAATTCTAACCTCCTCATTGAACCTACATCTAATCGTTCATTGGGAGACTGATCTTTTTCTCATGCTGCACCGCGCCTATGGAATAAACTGCCATCACATGTCAAATCATCAGTTTCTTTGATCCAGTCTAAGTACTAGAACCTAAAATCTGATCTTTTGAATGAAGCATTTGTGTAATGTTTGAGTATAGTCCACCCCATATGCCTTACAAAATGCAGATCCTGAAAATGAAAATTGTTACTTTTGTGCAAAGGTTGCCATGCATATTTATCATAATTAAAAAAATTAAGCTCTTGAACCTTTGAAACTTAAAGAAGTTGTAGGCCTTGACAAATATTTATAAACAATTTTTTAAAAACTGGGGGACAGCATGGGTTTGGACACAAAGTGTCAGCTCGTGGTATCAGTGAAGTTTTAGTATCACAAGCTGAAAAACACCTTGTTTTGCGTCAGCCGTTCACTTAAATGTTACGCCATGCTCAGAAACAAACCGAATGAAATCTGTCAAGTCATAACATAGCATTGAAACTATTAATTCATTTCTTTTATGTTTGAGGACGACACCTTCAAGCAGGTTGGGTGACAGATCTCACAAGTGAGTGACTCAAACTATGGTGTCGTTAAGAGGCAGCTTGACTTAGGGATAACCAAACTTCAGCAATCCCTCAACCATCTACAGTCGACTCTCGTTACAACAAGAACGCTGAAACTGGCTAACTAATAACAGGAATGTTGTTATTAAGAGGACAGCAAAACAAAGAAAAACAAAAGCAGAAATGAGATTCAGAACTCCAGAATGTACTCTTTATGAGCAGAACCTCTTTATAACACTACAGTGCTCTTTATAAGGAGAGTTGACTGTAGTTCTAGTCAATCTACAAACCTGGCCAAAATGCTTGAGCCACGCATGGGCCGTGTACATTATACCCTCTCCCGTTCCCCCGCTCAATGTTGTTACCCCCACCCAGCTGGAGTGCAGATTGCGTGAAGAGAGCCAACATTGAACAGGGGGGCCGAAGGGGGCGGGGGCCTGACGAGATATGGCCGGAATTGTAGCATGCTCAAGCAACTGCCTCAATGGTGGTCTGTACCATTGAATCAAAAGAAAATAACAAAATAGAAAAAATAATAATAGAGAGAAAGAGACCACTTCAAAATCTACCCGTACCAACCCTTTCAGATTTGTCCCTTTGCTATTGCTCAATCCCTCTCTCAACTGAAACGATGGCAGACAAGATTTTCACTCCACAATATCACTTTGGTTTTTTTTTACTTTTGACTATACTCATTACAGTGCAGAATTTTTAAAGGTATAAATCAATTAATCAAACATAAGTTAAGGTTTAGTTAAAAATCTCAACGCTCCTTGAGAGCCCTAACAACTATTTTGTTTACAACCACCACCTCACCAGTAGAAACTACAGAGAAAGATCTCCCTACAATGTTCTTATTATGAGAGATGCCTAGTATAAGACCACTTATGGCCATTCAAGGGGGGGGGCAACACAAATGGGGTAGGGACCAGGGGAAAAAAAACCCAGAAGACAACACAGTATATTTTCAACCTTCAAATGTATAGACCACAGAAAACCTTCCTGTCGCGTAAGGTTCTTTCTAGAAACAAAATTAAGAATTAGTGCACTACAACACAATGGTATGGGGGCGAAACAGGTGACTTTACAATTTAACTTCTCTATTCTCTCGCCATACACAGCTTAAGTGTAAGACGGAAATCATCTTAAAGGACTTTGAGAAAAGTCAATATTTCATCAGGCAGCGTGTCGAATAGATTTCACAACTGACTGAATGCAGCATTTGAAGCAAGCACCAACATGAAGATCTCCATCGATATAGAAGACAGAGAGCTATTAAAGAAGAGTCTCCTCATGAAATTTCTGACAATAGAAGACGGTTATATCAGTGGAAGGGGTAATTTATCTCATCTGGGTGACAGCTTCATCCCCTATCTGACTCTGCAGGGATCAGCGAGGGGATTAGTCTCTCAAACTAATCTCACTTTGTAGACAGTAACTACACCATTCAAAGTGAAAACAATCCCCGGAAGTCTCAAGAGAGTGGATGAGACGCGAGAACAATTTCCGATTAATTGCTCATTCTTCAATGAAGTTGACGGAGTATGACATTAAGCTCTCCGAAGTCTAAAGATTTGTGGATTTCCCACGCAGGAGAACAATAAAACAAGAATCTCCAGCAGCATCATATCATTGGTGACACAAGAAAATGATATAATTTTAAGTATCTGTTCTTTTTACTCTTTGCCATAGTTGTCTAAAGGATTGGAATTTGGAAACTCAACAAAAAGAGGATGAAATTAAGCTGTGAAAAAAAAACAAATTAAAAAAACTGATTAAAGAAAACACAAACACATAATTGCCCAAGTCACTTTGATTCATTCTAATTCCATATCAACAATTGGTCCTTACATAAAACTGTTTTTAAAACTTTCTCCCATTTTTTTCCATATATTTCAAAACCCCCCAAAACTCTGCCGTTGAGTCAAATTTAAGTGCCTTGTAGAGAACGTGGATGTTTGCCTTGGTAAAGTGTGTTACATCTTGTTTTTTTCCCCAATTCAAATTATAGTGACCAAACTGAGGCTACTGGAATGGCAGAGATAGTCTGGCTTCTTGCTTGTACAATGAAAATCAATGTTCCATGATCAGTATTGCATACAGGAAACATCACAAAATGGTGGAGGCTTATTTGTTAATAAATCATACTGAATAGAATGTGACACTTTACGTAGTTTGAATAATTTGATTGAGTGAGTTTTGCAGTAACACTACAAAAGACAGTGCAATGTTTCTTACACAATTCACTACGGACCATGAATTTCTAACCACTTATTCTACAAAATAATCCAAAATGGAGGAAGGATAATTGAACACCGATGTAATGGTACTTTATGACCTGACACCATGCAGCTAAAAAGGCACAACTTTGGGCACATCATTGTAACTGTTGCTCTACTGTTTATGCAGGTGGTAAGTCAATGGTGGGCTTAAATTGTTAAACAAGTTCCCGTAAAGAGCCTGCACGCTTCACGATCACACGAGAGCTGTTCAGAACACACAAGAGCTGTTTTAAAAAGAGGTGACCTAGAGGGAAGATCAAAGAGGTAAACAGTGGTCTTCACCTTTCAGCCCACAGGGAAACACTCAAGGGCACCCAATTTACAGCAACAAGAACATTGGATTTACCAACGTGGCTAGCGGGGAAATTTATGGCTTCGGACTGGGACAACTTGCCCTTGTTAATCGACCGTAAAATTTGACGACAGAATAATGAGTTGGTTAAGGTTCGACACAATAACATAACTTTTGAACAATTTACATTGTAAATTTATTGTATGCAGCTAGCCACTAAAAAAATGCACCGGCCTATAAAAGATGATGATGTGATTTTTACTTGTGCTTTGTCTCTCAGACCTGGAACTTGAACACTAATTATATGTACTCTTGTTGTATACTTTGCCGCTGGCAATCTTTAGCTTAACTTCACGTCAACCATAGGTCAAATATTCTGTTTATATAAACACTTGAGAGAAAAAAAAGCCCTGTACGTCAAAATCGGTCCTTGATATTCAGGGAAATTACCAGCTCGCCGATGTGTCAAGTTTACTCAAACACAGTCTTAAGGCACAAACTCCTCTACCAAAGTATGATAGGATTGCAAAAGGTTCATATTTCTAGATCTGGACAAAATACAAATATTTAGAGAAGAGCAGCTAAGATTACTCGCAGTTTACAAACTGAAATAATTTACAGGTTTCCGTAATAAACCTGTCTCATTTATGCATTCTTCTGCTATTTCTTGGGAGTTAAACGCTTTTTGAAGTTTATTAAAGTTTGTGCGCGAGAGTTTTACACGTCCAGCAGAGATTGCTTCAAACAATCAATCAAACCCGTTGCTTCGATTCCATTTTATTATTTATAAACAACATGATACAAAAAATGTCTGCTCTACCTCACACTAAAGCATTCTAATGGAAATGAGAAACAAAACTATGCAAATCATCCACACGTCTGACAGTTAGATTACAAATTTGACTAAAAGGAATGCAAGAGGTGATAAATTGTTCACCATGCAGGGGGGGAGGGG
>CM021526.1:5540663-5553310 GCA_010994315.2 Pisaster ochraceus | reverse complement strand
CCTTTTAACTTAAAAAATCAGAGCTTATGCATTTTAGAAGAAAATTAAAACAGTTTTAAAATGTCATTTATTTTTCAGCCGCATCAAACCAGCATTCTCTCGCCTCGTATTGTCCCTATTAGACACAATGATTCCTTAAACAAATAACATCTGGAATGTTTCCGTCTCCGCAGAGAACTTTATGCTCGTTTTTTTTCTGAGCACTTGCCAGAACACCCTGAAATCAATAGTTCTCGATAAACTTATCTGTTAAAAAGTGATAAAAAAATTATGGAAAAAGTAAATCAACGTGCATTTCAGCTTTGGTCGAAGTTTCCAAGACCAGAAAGCTACTTCTACCTGCTGAAAAACAGCAGAGTCATGTTTGTAAATTAATCAACAGTGTTTCATGCTTCACTCACCAATGGTCTCCTCTGTGTTTTCCAACACAAATCATTTTTGGGACAACAACCTCACAGGGGAAATATAAAAAGTTGGTCACACGTGACTAAAAAAAAGTGATTATTAAAATCACTAAAAACAACCTCCTTCATTGGACACATTATAACACTCAACTATTAGACACGTTCTGCTTTTATTATAAGTCTATGATCAATGGCCTCAACCAGACAGTACTCTAGTCTGCTATTAACTAGTACATCTAAACCTGCTTAGCACAGACCTGGGCTGGCTGAAGCTTCTGGAATGCTCATCTACACACAAATAGCCATTTCTTAAAAATTCATCTTTTACATCCTACAGAGATCTGTTCTATAACATTGATTACACATGTATATCAAGCTACGTGTGAGCATACCATTGAGGTCACATCAAAAAATGAAGATTTTGAAAGCTCATTTGGAAGTAGAAATGATCTGAAAGTACGATTGGTAAGCTTGTCGTGAGGAACATCAGACGCTGGTCTGCAAGAAGTGAGCGTTACGATTTTTATTGTTTGGATTAGCGTTGGAGTTGGAGTTGGAATTCGAGTTGGAGTTGGGAGCCGCACTGGGGTTGGGCTTAGGAGTTGTGGTCCTGGTCTGCTGGGAACCCGTGACTTGGCCGATGGGTTTTGATGCGTTTCCGACGAGCCTCGGTTTGGGGGGCGTCTTCTTTTTCAAGTTCTCAGCATTAGTCTCATTGACGTACATTGAGACCCTTTCTTTCTTCTCATCCATGCTGGGGTTCTCTGGAAGTGTGGCTTGAATCTGATTCTGATTCGGAAAGGAATGAACTTTCTGAATGGTACCGTTGTTGTGATCTGTGATCATACTCGGCATGATCTTCCCTTCTTCAGTGGGCGTTCTTGCATTGCCGTTGGTCAGGCCAGTTCGCTGGTTTCTCTGCTGAGATTTGATGACGGCGGCTTTGCCCACCTTCTTGAACTCTGCGTCGGCCGTCGGTGAAGAACTCTCCGCCAGGATGCTGTGGCTGTTGTACTTCTGATTCTGCTGATGCTGGGGATGTGTTGGACCGCTCTGGACTTGTCTCGCAGGGCCAGTGGGTTTGGAGGCTGGTGGTTTGGGAGTAGCTATGGCGGCATCGGCTTCAGTCAGGGAAGATCCTACACTACTAGGTGTGCCCGTGTTACTCTCTTTACTGGCGCTGCTACTATCGGACATATCATCCTGCATAGGGGAGCATGAATCCAATGGAGAGACTAGCGATAGGATATCTGCTGTAGAAGGAGTCTCTTCTCGTTCAATTGAAGCGGCCCCGAGTGGTTTGACCATCGTCTCTGAGCTTGGTATATCGAGAAGCAAGTCAGCCAATGAGAGATTCTCTAGAGAGCGCTTTATGGTGAGTTCAGTGGAGGTTTCTTCCGGCACTCCAGTATCCAGTAAGTCCAGCAACAGGTTCTCGTTTGTTTTCGTGGGTTGAGGTTTAGCCTGGGCAGGCTCGGAAAGATCTAGTAGGTTACAGATTTTGGGTTCTGGTTCAAGTACGGGTAGTAAGGGTTCGGGTTTGATCAGTAACGGTTCAGGCTCAATGGGTGACTGGTCTAAGTCGGCACCGCATCTGATGCACAGCAGCTCTGACTGGTCCCCTGTACTTGCCGAGACGGTCTGCGTCCCCTTATCATGTAGAATGACTGCGACTTCGTGTTTACTACTGCGGCTGCGTAGCGTCGGGACCAGTTTCTCGACTTCCTTGCGCTCCTCTTCGTCTCTGAGCTGCATGGCTCTTGCGATGATGTTAGCGGGGACCGAGTCATACACCCGACCAGACAAGTGGCCGTTGGACTTGTCCGAACCCAGAAGGGGTTGGCTGTTGTCGGACCCCTTGCTTTGTACGGATGAGTGAGAGGTGATATTGATACGTTGATTGCTGGTGGTGCTGCTGGGTCCACGGAAGGAGTTCAGTTCACCCATGAGTTGATGAACATAATATTGGAGATCGTGTGGAAGCTGAAATTACAACGATAGAAACGTTGACAATTAGTGCACACAATTCAACTGACAGACACAAAAAGGTAACGCCAACGACTGTTAATACAAATAAAAATAATAATAATATATATAATAATGGACATTTGTAGTGCGCCATATCTGTCAGAAAGACAGTCCTGGCCCATAGAAAAGAACTCTGCTAATGACGGTACTTAAAGCTAAGACTGAACAAATGAAGTTAAGTTGAAGTCAACTGAGTAAGTTAACCTTATGTAACCTAACAAACTTGGTACTTATCAAAATATTAATATTTTGTTTCTAAAACTTAAAGCCCTCCTGGATGAAGTGGGTGCTGGTATCAATTGCCCCTAGAAACATGACCGTCAAAAATGCTGCCACTCTTTGAAGAGATGTTGACTGGACTCTGATAAAATGAGGTTAATAAACATTTTACACTTGATTCTAGAGGAGGATTTGAAGTGAAATTTTTACAGGTCCAACACTTTGATACCGTTCTCTGAACCACTTCACAGATTAAATGCTTCAATACCCTTCTTAGAAAGACTTTACTTTAGATTGCCATTTAATCTCATTAAGCTGTTGAGATGAAGGGACACCTTAAACCAGTTTTGGCTGATAATTTGTTCTGCAAAGTAGGATTTTTATTTTATTTTAAATTTTTTTGGGTGTGCTTCCAAAATGTGTATGCTGCAGCAGCTCTCCGAAATTGGTCCAAAAAATTATTAAATCCTGTGGCCATCATTGTATACTGTCAAAGAACAGTATCCGCACTGTGTGCAACCCAACATATACATGAAACAATAAACATGTGAAGCTCAAACAGTCATTGGAGTCACAAGAAAATAGTGAAAAACCCCAGCACTGTTTTCACTGCATTGCAACATCAGATTTCAGATCAAAATTAAACGTTTCACTCAATTCTAGAAGAAAAAAACACTACAGCATTTCAGGCACAAATATTTCCTGGGAAGTTTGACATTTCTATTTTCAATCTTACCGATGTTATCTTGCCCTTTGAAGCGCTTGCAAGTTAACAATTACAGAAACCCGTCCAGGATTACACTCCTCCTGTCCGTACTGTCAGTTTTTTTGACTGATCTGTGGTAATGTTCACACAGTGATCACATTTTTCGTTCCTAGGCACGTACCTGGCTGACTTTGTGTTGCATATACGCTCCAGAGGGGGTGCATTGAAGAAGCTCAACGGCAAGCTGACAGTCCTTCTTGTAACGTGCCTGGTGAAATAAGAAATAGATTGTAGTTACTTTATAAACTGAACCTTAACTGAACCTCTTTACATTGGTTTCATGTCTCTGTCTCCCTCTCTGCAATGGACCATTAATTAGAGCGCTTGAAGATACTACAGACAAGTTACTCCGAGGGCTCAATTACCGTTAATGTAACAATAGCACCCCCAAACAAAGATATTGACAAAATAGGAAGACCACCAACATTAGGGCTAGATGGCTCAGTTGGCACATTAATCTGAAATCATAGATTCAAGTCCCGCTCTGGTCAATTTTCCTTTGCTCAACCCCAAATAATTTGTATATACAAGTATTGAAAAAAGAAAAACATGAAAAAAGTTCATGTTTTTCTTTTTTCTTTAATGAAAAAAGACCACACTTCAGGGCAGGTCAATAGTTGAGTAGTTGATCTTATGAATGACAAATCTTCAAAAAAGAAGATGCTGCACTAGTGTAAATCATAGCCAACTCTAACCCAGGTTTATTGTTAATATTAATAATAAAAATAGTACAAAAACAGTAAGCAGTTTGCAACAGCTTATTCTATTTTCTCAAAAATAATAATAAAAACAGGAGGCTTTTATAGAGTGTTCTTGTACCGGGTATCACAGCGCTTCTACAAGAAAACAGAGGATGTAAAACTCTAGTTTATGATGTTGTTAAACTGCACCTCAGTAGCTCAATAATCAGGTACATACTCACTGCAAAATGAGGAGCACATATGAATAGCAGAATGCAATTACCATAAGGAATCTGAGAAAACTAGGGCACCCACTTTTAATCTGAATGTACTATTACAACACACAACAACAAAAAATCACAAAAATCACAAAGCATCCCTTAAACGTCAACGAGGAGAGGGGACAGGTCAACTCTGGGTCATTTATTATCTTTGCACCATATTCTGAATGAAATCACGGTAATCAATTTGTCTTGAGCGCCTCGCCGAGTGTTGACACGATCAAAAAGAACTGCTTCCCATCCCTGACGGCACTACCCGAGGATCGGCCCGGCCAATGCAAATATAGACCTGCCTATGGGAGGATGCTGCATTTCCATGGTGACAGCATGAAGCGAGTAGGGCGGAGAGGGGGGGGGTCCCCAATCCTGGGGATATCGTGGTTAATTACTGCTTTCCTCCGGGCGGAAGGGTTTGGGGGGTTGGTATTCCTGGGATATTTACAGACGTGCGTCCTAGGTTATGCATCAGCTAATAACAATGACCAGAGTTATCTTTTCGATATTGACTATATATTCCACAATTTCCATCCGTAGCCAGACGTTGACACCTTGCACCCAGGCACGAGCGTGAACGACGTGAGCAATTCACACCGATCGTGCAGAACGACCGCTATGTTAAGTTGTTTTGCACAACACTGTTATGTCTGAAATTCAATTAGTAACGAAAGAAAGAAAACAAAGTGCGTATTCATGATTCACTACCTGGGAAATGTCAAATGCTGTTGACACCTTGAAGCAAAACCATCAGTCTCAGTTCCACTAACAGTTTTCAGATGGCATTTATAGATATTTCCTAGAAGTAAATGAATTTGTAAGGATATTTCCTTGAGTGGACCCTCTGGCAACTGCAAAATTTTATTATTGAAATGTACACTTATTTCAGGCATTCATTATTACCCCCCCCCCCCAAAAAAGAGAAAGATTTAAGATCAGATTTGGGAAAAACATGTGAGGTTTTGCAGACACGTGATATAGCTGTGCACGTATTTGCAACGATTTATGCCTCCAATTGCATCGCTGGCGATGGAGTGTTTTTTATTAGATGTCCAAAATTACACAGGTGGCTATCAGCCAGACCGCATGGGAACAGACTGTAGAAATCTATGAGTAGACTAAATGCAGGACTGTATGCAGGTGGGTGTGTTTGTGTGCGTGCCCGTGAGGACGTGCCGCACACCCCCACAGTCCCCTACGCTTGCTACAGCTCTACATCGCCAAATGTGGGTCCCCCCCCCTGTCAGGTGCACGGTGTGAGGTTTCTCCAGACAGCATAATTGACAGCACGTATTGCTATTAGCAGATTCAAACACATTTGTTAGCGCGTACTCAATAAAAATGGTGAACGAACGACCGGGATGGGGAATGCATCAAAGTGCATTGTTGAGGCCTTCTGGTCTCTTGCTGACGTTACGATCCCCCCTACGGTGTGCTCCATTTGAAACATCGATAAAAGGCATATAGGCTATTAGGTTCAGGGTATTGATGAAATGTAGGCAGTCCAGATCAGCGGAGCACAGGGACGCCGGGTTAAATGTAAGGAAAATACAGACATCAAATAGCTACCGTAATCTCAAATCATCAATCATTGATTCAGTGCCTGATGCTTCACAGAGGCAACACAGGCTACGGAGGCAACAGAGGCAACACAGGCTATGGAGGCAACAGGGGCAACACAGGCTATGGAGACATGCGGTCGAGTTAAGTTTAGTTTGAGTCTGTCCAGGAAAAAACAAAACAAAACAAAACAAAACAAAACAAAACGAGTTTAGGGAAGCCCCTTCTTAATTAAAAACCAAACAAAATTTCATTTTTGAAAAAGTCACTGTGGATCTACCTAACAAAGCAGAAAGCCACTTTGGATGTACATACTAAATACAACAAACAGAAACAGCCACTCACTGTGTTATAAATAACACAACAGAGAGCCACTATAGGCCCACAATGCAGCAGAAAGCCACTGCAGATGTACACTACACAAAAGAAAGCCACAGTGCATTTAAAGATTACATAGGCATCCGTGTTAAGCACACGCTGTTAAGTCCATAGTGCTTGGATAGCTCAGTTGGTAGAGCACCGGCACGTTAATCCGCAAGTCGTTCAAATCCCGCTCATAGTAATTTTTTCTTTGTTCAATCCCAAGATTACCGTTAAGTCCAATCAACATTACACTATCAAATAAAGAAAGGTTTGGGAAAATGAAGACTTATATTAATATCATCGGCTCTCTTTGCAATGGAACCAGGAAACTGTAAAAACTTGATGGTTACTTGAGTTTGTATTCAACAAACTGAACCAGTTAATGCTACCAGAAACTCGGAATACCGGAACGTTAACCTGCCCAGATATTTCATTGTGAATAGTGCACAGTGCATGCACTCACCGTGCAACGCTTCATTTCCTTCGTACAAAGAGGGACAGAGGGTACTGGAATTCATGTTCGAAATCTCCCTTTTTCCAGTGGGTTGTTGTGTAATCCCTCGATTCCAGACCTTTGTCGTTTGTTGTACAATTCCTTTTGTTGTTCGTAAATGAACTTATGCTTAATGATTTCAAAGTGGTTGGCTGCGCTGTGTTGTGGTTGCTTGCTCATGTTTACCAAGCTGGCCTTGTCCTCCTTTTTATTTTATAGGCCAGTCAAAAACTTACGCAGGCATGCTGACCTTGGAAAAGTAAATTCCAGGTCATGCATCGTTGCTATAATTACAATAATTTTTATACATAAATTTGATTTGGCGGGTTGTGGAAAAAATGTATACTTGTACCCAATTGTTCCTCTTGCATTATCATTGGCTTTTTTTTTTTTTTTGGCAGGTAGCTGTCACTTTTGTTCGTCTACTAAAGCATAGGTTAAACATTTTTCCCACATCCATCTCCTACGTACATAAAAACAGTGTTTAGACTGTGACAGGATTTCAAAGTAACTTGCTTTGTTTGTACTTCACAGGATCCAAGCAGAAATGAAGACTAGGAGAGATCGACAGGGATCCGCCATTGTTTATCACTGGATTCGGCTCAATGGGAAGTAAGTCTGAGTGGCCCGAGATTCTACCATGGCAAATTATCTGCATAGCTTACAGCCGAGGTTTTCCATTTCCAGTGAACCCTTGTCATATTTTCTCGAAAAAGAACAACAAATCCCGGTGCTTTTTTTTTAAAAAGAACCTTTGCGATCTTTGCTTTGTTTAATCAGGGTTTCATTGTGACAACAATATTCTTAAAAACAAACTATCCCGGCAGTTCCGGGAAAAAAAAACAATCCCATCTGTGGGCAAATGGACAAATTTCGGAAACCCTGGCGCTATTAAGTGTGGTTAGGATGGCCTCGCCGTGATGATTTGCCGACCCAAAAAAAGAAGAACCTCTTCTGATTCTCTGTATTGATTCTCGAAAAGACAGACACAATGATAATGGCAGTTACACCGTGGGACTTGAGTTTGGCCTTTGGCGGTACAGTAAGTCGAATAGTCAGGAAGTGGGGTCTCAATGCAAACAAACTGATGTCAGAAATTAACCATTTCATTACACCATACAGCGCCCCTTGTGTTTGCATTTCCCTTGATGGCTGCATCTTAATATGTCACGATCTGCAGTAAGCATGCTTACGCGATGCTAAATATAAATCGGGACTTCCAATCTACTTTGGCGGGAGCTTGACGTAGCTTAACAGTCACTAGGGGGCAGACGCAAGCGTTCTAGCGCTATCTGCACACCTTGTAAATAAAGCGTGTTGTGGTGCCTTCTCAACTCCTCTCCAGGTTGCCCAAGGATTGTTTTCTTAACAGGGATCGACAGTTGACATAAACCATGTTGGTTACATGAATTTGTGATAACACTCAAGTTTAATTAAGGCGGTGGGGGGGGAGGGGGAATACATTTATGCATTTCCTAACACTTCATCCCACTTTGTTGATTTAGTCATTTGAAGACACTCTGTTACTTAAATTTCAGAGGAAAAAAAATAGAAAAACATATATCGAAAATAGAAAAAAATATAACAAAAAGACATTGAAGTGTTTCTTCTGATAATGAACATACAAAACTCAGTGAGGCTTTGCCTTCTGGGTTGATTTTTGGCACCGCTACATTCTGAATCCTGCAAACAACAACAAAATCAGACGTATTTGATATCGCCTGCAATTATTTTAAATATAAGTCTGTTTGCCTGCCACTGTCTGATCTTGAGGCCAATGGGTCTTACGTTTCTCTCCTCCTGCTTGTTGATCTCAAACTTGGTGTCCAAGAGTCTCTGGCTAAGGGTCAGCACCTCCCGGTTGAGTGCTTGCTTCTCCTTCTCGTACGCTGCCGCCTACGAGGGAACAAGAAACGCCACGATTAGTTCCCTGTTTGATTGCTTTTCATTAGTCACCGAGTAACCCTTAGAATCCAACATAAACATTCGGGGTGGTTTTATAGCGCACCTTTGCGAGCATAAACTCTTGATTAATTTCCGAGGGGGAAATTGTCTTTAGAGGACACAGCATCCGCTTTCCAAGACCAGATGCTTTGGACAAAAATGCATAGTACATGCTACATACATGTACTGAATACATGAAATCTGAAAATAAAAGATACAATTACACCATAGAAATGATTTTGAGATTTCTCATAAGGTCACCGTAGTTTTACTTTCCGCTTTTGGTCTTTTGTTTTTGATTTGTTTTTGTTTTTGTTTTGTTTTGTTTTGTTTTGATCCCCAAATAAAGGTTCGTTTGGTTGTTTATGGTGGACACTAAAAAGAGTGCACCGTTAGGTTTAGGCATATACAGAAAGATTTATCCAAACCAAATAGTGCCAACTTAATGTGTCCACCATTCCTCAAATTGGCTTATGAACTTGGGCCACGATGTTTAAGATGGCAAGGTCTCTATCGGGACTCTCTCATTATTTTTCGGCTGACTATTCTTGAGTTTACTCAACTCATCACCTCCTGATATGATCAAAGAGCGATGTCTTGTGATTCTAGTAACTCAATAACCAATACCACTCTCTCGCTTTAGAATCTTGTAGTTTGAAGATTTGCATTGTTTAAAGAAAAAAGCTTATACACAGACAGTACACAATTTCAATAGTATGAAACCAAATATGAACTTTCAATCAAATATATCATTTGAAGAGATTCTTGAAGCAGGAATTTTAGACTGGGAATACCGAATAACTCGACGATAATTTTTAACATTTTTCAGTTGTTGTTCAGAGCTGACAAATATTGACCTAGTAGGCGGCCTTTACAAGTTTACAACAGCAACAAAATCAGGTGATCCCCAAACCAATGTTATTAATCACCAAAAAAAGTGATAAATTGTACTGATATCGGTGATCTGAATAATGATTTTATCGGATCAGGCGGTAATAGCCTTGGATATTGACCTAGCTTCATTGGGCATGGAAGTTTATTATTAACATTAATGAGACAAACAGTACGGATACCTTTGTATTGTGGGATCACCACTTTTTTTTTTCAATCAACATTTCAATGTCATCCTGTTGAGTGCACATAAAGTTACTACAATAATAACACAGTTTTTATCTAAAGCATCACACAAACATCTCAATGTGCTTTACAACAGTTGGTTTGTTTGTTGAGTTGTTTGTTTGTTAGTGTGGTTTTTTTTTGTTAGGCTGTTTTCTACAAGCTTCAGCTTATCAAAACAGCCCCACACTTTACCTTTTATATTTATCCTGCTTACTACTGCTTATTTTATATTTAATTATTAATCGTAAAAATCAAAAGCAAGCCACAGATGAAGGGCAGTGAGTAAGATCAAGATAAGAATAGTAACATAATCCCTTTTCCGAAGAGCAAGGCCATCCACTCCGGGTTTATTCAAGACGTACACATTTTCAAGTAGACAGACATCAAAAATGATTTAAAAATACAAAAAGGAAGTACAAGCACTTATTTATGTTTTCGTTTATTGACATTTTATGTCCAATGGAGTTATTTTGGGGTTCTTTCTTTTTTAGTATGTGCACACCATCGTGGCTGAGCGAGACTGAACATGCGCCAGTCCCCTGGTTGGACATGCCCCACTTTTGACTAGTATTGATCCTTTTTAGTCTGGCGTTCAAGTTATCTCAGACAAGATGTGTACGTGGATGTAATGCTAAATGGATTGCCGCTGAGTGACGCGACATTTATGCCACAGCCACCATCTTTGTTTTGTGCCATACGAGAGAATAGAATCTGTTTAAATGTCTGTCATGTCCCCTGTATGCAATACGGATAATGAACAAATTAAGCATGTTTTACAGAATGGAGCCAGACTATTTTTTACCCAATCAAGCCTCAATTTGGATCTGTGTATTAGTTTGGTTAAAAGTTAGTTAGAGGTATGGTCACAGAATAGTAATTACTCAAACAATTTATGACCATAAAAACTTACTTGGTGAGAACCACTGCAGCTGTTGATAGTATAAACTATTTTGAGAAAGGATTCCCTTCGAAGTAATAATGGTTTGGACAATTTTTCACCCAAAAACATTTGAATCTGAGAAACGATTCATGCATGAAGCATTTCTCAGATTTCTGAGGGTTGATGTCCGTTCATGAATGCTGTGGCCTGAGATGCAGTTGGTACCCGCTGTCACCTTGCTAAACGTGGATGGATTCAACGCTCTTGTGAAAATACTGTGAGTTTCCTTTTTTCTCAGCAAGTAGACACTGTATTCAACTGAAACTTTCACATGTGACTATTATCATATCTTTCTTTATAATGATGCCTATAAATCAGCATTACGCTGAAGAAAAAACCACCCTACGACCCAACTTTTAAGGAGGCTGTACTTTGATTAAAGTCAGTAGGGGATAGAATGAGACATGAAGAGAGTTGCCAATGATGTGACCACAGGGTTGTCACTGATTCTAACTTCATGAAGTTTGTGATTTTGAGAGATTCTAGTGTGAGACGTGATGCTTTTATGAGATGCTGTAAGGCAAAATGTAACCTTTCTTAAGTCACATTGAGTATTGAGTGATTGCTAAACCTCAGGGGTTCAACGAAATGCTCACTTCACACATACTTGAGCAAAGTCGGTTGTTAAATTAGTGCATCTTGTATTTGATATGTGGCATGGTATCTTATGTTGTTGGAATCTCAGGAATTCTTTAGAGGATTGTTTTTTAAATTATTTTAAATTGTTTATTAGCGGGACATACTTCAGTACAAGAGGGAAAGAGTGTGTTAGAGTCTGTGATAATTTTAATTTGTTATATTTAATTTTTAATAAATAAATTAAAGAATTTATTTTTTTATTTTGAAAATATTTTTTAAAGATTTCTATCATTCATGCAACAGGTTATCACACTTGTTAGGAACCACAACTTTCTGTGTTTCTATAACCCTTGTGCAGTGAATTCTGGCGTGCAACCACTAGATGGAAAGAAACCTTTCTGACACCCACAACTTGGTTTGTTTTTCAGGAGTGACTTATTTTTCATACATTTCACAGACATGTTCCTCAAAAAATGGCAATTCAAACTTTGGATTTATAACAAAAATGGCTTTGCAAAAGGAACAATGGTTCCTAGTCTACATACAAAGGGAGTCAAGGGTAACAGTGGGACATACCAATGCAATGTTTCATCTGTTTGTCAAACACATTTGTCATTGTTGATTATTGGTGTATTCGGGGATGAGATTTGAATAGTATGTAAATTCCTGAAAAAATGGCTTGCTGGCCCTAGGTTCTGTTTTATTCTAGACCCAGAACCTCTCTGATGTTACATGATAAATTGGCCAAGTGAACTCCACAGCCCCTTTCACACAGCACAATTTTTATTATTATTATTATTTTATTTTTTTTCACACTTGAATTCCACCCCTGCACACTCAAGGGAAACAGCTACCCCTGCTTGGGTTTAGGATTGTCCAGATAACCCAGCAGTTAGCATCTTGAGTGTGCTCCCCTCCCACCCCCCGAAAATAGCATCAAGTGTGAAACAAACATGGGGTTGTGGTGGGGTTAAAATTCCCCAGGAATTTCCTGGGAATTGGCTCTGTAGTGTGAAACAGGCTCTAGTAAGGTCTCATTCCTCAAGAGAAAAAAAAAACATACAAGAACCAAGTTCATTTAGGTTCTTGTGAGAACCTTAGTATACCTGTTTGGTAGAGAACAGGACATAAGTGCAATCTGTCATAAACAAATCTTAATAAAGGCTAAGTCAATTTCAGTAAATGACACATATCCATTGTATGAATTTAATGAGGAAATATGGTCTGGTAGGAGGCTGAGAAGTCTGAAATGCAGAACCAATAGATATTTAAACTTT
>CM021526.1:5486292-5499768 GCA_010994315.2 Pisaster ochraceus | reverse complement strand
AAGAAATCCATTAAAAACAAATTACATGAATCACCACTCACACCTCACAGGAAATATCAGCCTCATAATGCACCTCATTTACAAGTGCAATTTTTTTTACCAGGAACGCATCAACTTAATTGATCCCGAGGATCGCCCCCTGCAGTAGAAACCGGTCCCCAGTATATTACAATTGACTGGGAATGAGTCATCACGGATCAAAGTTCAGTCGCCGGTCGATTATATCCTCAAACAATGAAGTAATAGCACAGAATAAGCTATCCCAACGGAACCTGCTCTAAACCTGCTTGTATCTGTAGACTCGGGCTTGATTATTCATAGTGGCATCTTCCCCTGATAATGCCCGGCCGAGAGGTAAAAATAACACGGGCGTATGAATGACAGTCTTGTATAGCATGCATGTACTTCCTCTAAAGAGACATATCATGGACACCAATTAAAGGACAACAACATCAAAACGCTGTATGCATGATACTTATTATTATTATTTTTGTTTTTTTACCACGGGGTCCCAAATTCACGGCACAGATTACCGCAGAATTCTGCGATACAGCAGTCTGAAATTGGGCCCCACAGAAGTGATAGAAAGCAACTTGTACATTGTAATAAACTTCAGACAAGACACTGGTAGTGCTGTAAAAAGTTAAGCCTGCTGTTACAGGAATATAGTCATGTCAACAATGTGGATACTTGAGAAAGCTTTCTGTTGTGTTGTTCATGCTGACAAAGGCTCTTTTTGCAAACATGGCTTCAGGTTTGGCTCTGGCTTAGGCTCTGGCTTAGGCTCTGGCTTAAGCTCTGGCTTAGGCTACCGCTTTGGCTTGGGCTCCATCAGTAATTCTGAAAGTGAACACTTTCTGTATGGGACTTCAAACAGGTGGACAGTCCATAAGCCAGAGCCAAAGCCCCCCAAAAATGGTTTCCAAAAACACTTTCAAAATGGCTCCTTCCGATGAGAAAGTCCTTCGCATATTGAAAGCATTTCATTCGTACATTGTCACAGAAGAGAATTGTTTATTTAATCCGGATATTTCCATAGCTGCCTGGTGATATGGAACAGACCAGATTTCACCTTGTGATCATATTCTGTGACAATGCACTCATGCGTATCCACTACTTGTATAAAATTACATTCTAAAGTGTGGGACCCCCCCCCCCACCATTCCCCTTGATATTTAATTACAGACAACTGTCTCATTACTTCAAAATCAACCAAGAGAAATTTCTGCAGGATCACTTCAAGCTCAATCCTTCAACATCAACCAATATAAGTTTAACCAATATGAGGTTTTTAAGGACCCCTAGTACCTCAGGAAGATGAACGTCAAACATGCCTCAATGCATCAACTTCATTCGTTCCATACCCAAAAGGTCGCCCACACGAGGTCCTCCGTCTCTCTAAATACCTCATTGCTAGTTTAAAGTTCGTCATTTATCAGTAATATATATATCTATATAAGATATTTAAAACTCTTTTCGCTGATCCTTTCACTATCTGGCCCAGTTGCATTCAATACACAATCATGTCCGAACTCCTCTTCTACAAATCTCGGAACACCGTACCATCTTTTGAAGAAAAATAATGGAGCATAACTAACGCCATATTTTCATTTGTCGAGAATGAAATCAATTGGTTGATCTTAAGTTCTGACTGAGGCAAATTTTATTTTGCTTTTTTTACACTTTGCATTTCTTGTCAGTTAAATGTCTTTGCTAATGTAGCTCTGTAATATCAAATGGAACCACCCCTCTAGGTTGTATTATACTGTTTTATGTTTTGAGGCACAAAAGTTCTGGTTGAAAAGGGTTAAGCCAAATTCATTGAAATCCTTAAGATGATTTTGAAGGACTCAGGACTGAGCATGTTTTAACTGAGCAAGTTTGAACTGTTATGTAATGGACATAACATCATCAGTTTGGAGAAAACACTTTTTCAAACCAAAATTTTTTCGAAAACATTTAACACAAAACTACTCTGTGACTTTCTCATTAAAAAAAAAGGAAGTGATTGCGCACTTCAGAAAATGTACACAATATACGGGCTCATTCGGTTGTATAATTCACATTCTTTTTAAAGGTATAACTTGACTCTCTGGCAAGACAAGAGATGAAACGGTCGATTCAAAATGCAATTTCATCAAAAATGATTTCATCAAAGATGAAGGCCTTTTCAGAGAGAATTCCTCCATCAGAATGAACAAAATATTGACACACGATTAGTTTACTCAAGTATCTATGAAATTAGTATTCATCTATTTGGATAATTAGTGCTCAAATCATCACTGAAACCGAACCAAATTTGTAAAAAATGATAACCGCACTTACGAGCACCTTTAAACTGATCAGATCTCCATGTAGCCTGGGTGTTCACACTGGTGATAAATTCCCCGTATAATATTAAGACTTGACAGTACAATCATCACTGATGCATGACACTGCAGTTGATTAATTTATGAACAAGCCGTGTCATTTATGGATATAATTAATTGTAGGCCGGTCGGATGGCAGCCAAGTTCCAAGCTGTTGATTCTTACTGATGTGGTGAAACCCGGGAATGTAGTGAATGCCAGCCAGTTTGAAAATTCATTAGTTGTTGACGTAAAACTATGGACGGTGGAACTTTTTGTATTACCAATTTGTCAAAATTGTCAAATACACACACACACAAATTTAAACAGCCTACATGTACATGGGCTCACTCTTGACACTGAAAAAGCTAAATATGCAGGTCCTGCAGCATAGATTAATCATTAAAAACTTAATTTGTCTTTCAGACATACTTAAAGAGTCAAGGTTCAAATTTTTTTTGAGCTTACAAATGTCTCTTTTTAATATTATCAAATAGTTACCAAACTGGTAACTCTTCATGGAGAAAACCAACCATAAAATCTGTAAATTCCTGAACACGCAAATAAAATGATAATTTTGTGAATCTTGATTATATGAATAATGGCATTACCGGTCCTACAGGACACAATAATAAGCTCAAAGTAAATCATTTAGTATTCAAAGGTCTAGTACATGCAAATGATTCCAGACAGACCTCTGCTCGAGTGCATGATAGGAGTCATCTAATAAATGGCTTCTCACTCAAGATGATACATGCCTATTAATCAGACAACGCTTGACAGCGTTGTTTTTTGTTTGGATGGTTTAAGGGGAGAAGGAAACTGGGATATTAAGGCAAGGGCCTTGGTATTGATTACGTCGCACCACTTGAGGTGTTCAAATTAACTCAGAACTGAAACCAGCACCTACACACACACACGCACACGTACCCAACATTCAGGACGAACAAAATGTGAAAAACCCTGTGCGCACAATGAACATTCCTGTTTGCTCCCCATTTCAAGTGAAATTTTTTAGGACTCTCGGCAAACGGACCCCCCAAAAAAATAATTTCAGCACGGCCAGAGTGTGGTAAGTGCCCACGATATTAGTTCTGTGTGTTAGCTCCTAGACTGGAAGGTGTTAATCTGAGCAGGATTTAAGTGAAAGATAAATATACAGACAAAATAGGGTCCGGAGAGAGTGTACACGAATAAAGAGGGGGAAGGTAGCCTTATAGAACTGCTCCTCCGGATTTGTCAGATTTAAAATTTTCATTTTACTTAAATATTATTTCCTCCAAAAAAAAGAGAGTTGGACAAACTTGACTCGACAGACTGTGCAAGTCTTGTGCGTATATTATAGGAAGATTATATTTTTCTAAGAAATCAAGTCTTCTTTTTAATTTCTAGTTATACAAAAATTCTTAAAAGAAAAAAAATACCCATGGCAATTTGTTATAAATAAAATTTCAATAGTTGTTTAAAATGAAATTAATACTTGGGACAAGGATTCTGATATTTTAGAAACCCCATTTGCCAATCAAGCCCAAAATTGTGCTCAAATTACAGGTTTAATGATAACGCGGACATCAGTTGGGTAAAAGATTTAAAAGTAACCGGAAACGGGGGTCAAGTCGTATTCTCAGGTTTTCTTTGTTGATTTGTAAAATTTACTTTACTTTCATATACTTCATAGCTAAATTTCACTTCCCAACAAAATAATAAAACATTTTGTATAGCCATAAAATATATTAAACTAAAATATTTGAAGAAAACAGAATCGAGCACACGTAAAACTCAATACGGTTTGGACAAACTTCGTCCCGGAAGTTTGAATACACGCAAGACTTGCACAGTTTATAGTCATCTTAGTGACTGATGTTATGTGGTGCAGGGTTCTGTCCAGGAATCCTTCACCAAGTGTGGAGAAATCTGCATTTGACAGAACAACTCTTAATTGTACATAGTGAAAACAATAAACAACCACATACTTTTTACATGGTCAAACATACGCCAGTTTAAATGTCCTGAAAACTGTTCCAATAAATATAAAGTTGTTCATTGGAGGGAAACTTCTATAAAATCGATTTTCCTAAAGTTAAAAATGATATTGATTAATCGCTTCTACAAAATGAGAGAAAATTCCCAAAATACTAATGCATAGATTGACCAATTTCACCATTAATTTATGAAAACACATACATGTACCTCTTTGAAAATGGCTCATGTTGAAAACATGGCTTTGGCTTGAGCTTCGACTTAGGCTCTCTCAGTGATTTAAAAAAAAATGTACACTTACAGTATCGGACTTCAAAACAGGCAGACGGTACCTAAGCCGGAACCCCATAAGCCAAGATTTCAAAAACGGCCAAGCCCATGTCTAGAACTGCCAACATCACTCTCGCTGACTGAACTGGGAGGTAAGCCATCCCCATTCACAGTGAAAAACATTTTGGTAATAATATATACGACAGCGAAAAGAATAAGCCAACTGTAAATTCAGGCATTAATAATGTGCCGTACACATTATTCAGGCGTGGACCAATGCACAGAATTACATCTCAAACCTTCCTCACACTTCCTTTCCTTTCTTTCTTACGTGTGATTTCACTTTATTTCAAGGTGATAAATCAAGACATTTTTTTAAAAATAGTATTGTGCCTCCTCTATGAGTAAAAAAGCATGTGGTATTTCTCATCATTCTGTCGTTTCCAACTAGCTTCAATGTTTTACACACAAACACTAATTGCATTATTTCCTTGAGGCTGCACACTGACAAACCTGGCGGTGGGGGGAGAGTCAGTGTGGACGCTGCCGGTAAGCCCAGCGAACAGACTCATCACACTCCCGCACAACTGCAATAGGAGAGTTTCTTTCTTTTGTGGCAGTCCTCAACGGATATTCGTATTTGTCCGACTGGTAATGCAATCTAATAACAAACATGGACGTACACGGCTTATTGCTGCGCTGCTGAATGCTGCATTCTGGACTCTCGTCATTGGATTTGTTGTCCACGGGAATCTTGTTAAAAAATAAGTATATTAACCATATTGACCTTTTCACATGTAAATGTTCATATACAAGTACGCACTCATCCGATGACAGAAACTTTACAGATTATGAAGTTGTTACTGTTTTTGTTTTTTTAATCTCATGTTCAGAGACAGTACAAGGTTACTATGATAAAGAATGTAAAAGTGCCGTTTCAGGCTACATAGGCCCAAGTCTAATAACTGCCTTATTCTACAGGATCCGATTGGCTCGCTCAGCACATTTGCTGGTAGGACTATTTTTTGCTTCATATACACTAATACTGGGCCAAATTTTGCAAAGCTGTTAGCAGAGAATACTGCTTTGCAAATCTCTTTGCTACGCAAAAATTGAGTGGGGCACCAGTTGCAACAATAAAAATTTCATGGAGTGTTGTATGGTAAACTGTTTCTGGAAAGCAAGATTTTTCCGTGCTAAGCATGTTTTATGTGCCTACAGGCTTTAGAGAGTTAAGCCCAGGATGCAAATGTTAACATTGTCACACACTGTCACATAACATTGTTGAACAAATATCTTTATCAGCACAAATTCATAGCAATTTACAATATACAATAAATGTACAAAACAAGAACTCTCATTTCATTCACAATTCATAAATCTAAATTTAAAACGTTTTTAACACTAAAAAACAAAAAGTAAGAGCAATTCATAATAAATCTGATCACTTAATAAGGATTTCAGTTTAATAGCAACAATCATGCAAAGAGGGTGTGACTTGTTCTCCTTCAACGAGTTTTGTATTTTGAGCTCAACAATGTTTGGAGTGCTAAAGGTTCGGAATGCTAACAATTGTATGTGACATTGTTCTTCGTAGCATCACCTTTTCGTGCAATTTGGACTAACTCCACTACATTCAAAATGAAGACTTTTGCAAGCCTGGAATAACATGAAGGCCACAGAGGCCATGGCCTCTTGTTGCCCCTGGTCTTGGCCTTGGTGCCCCTTTAAAATTTTCCATATAGCCGCTGTGTTTTTCCAATGGGAAGCGCCCTTTGCAAAATGAAAATGGCCTTGTGCCCTCAAAAAGATGAAGATCCGTTTTTCCAATAACAGTATCTTACAACCCAAGAGAAAATGAGTTGAAAACTAAAACGTTGCTATAAAAAAGGTGTGAAGATTCTTTCTTCTTTGAACTGGTCGCCTGTAAACATAAATTTTACTTGTGTGACATGGCCTTACCATGCAGATCTAGTTTTGACAAAAACTGTTCAGGGCTGAACAATTTCCTTGTATAGCCTAGTGTAGCAAAATGCTACACAAAATGTATCAGTAGCTAGTTACAAAACCATCATTTGCTACTCAGTCTTAGCTATCAGTGTGCACAAAACTTGTTCAGTCTAAATATTTTGCTGATGCAAAATTGCTGGACGAAATCGTACTCCGCCATGACTGAAGCACAAAAAAAAAAAACAATCATGCCTGTCTGTGTGGCCTTAGACACACAAGACTTCAAAACATACACTGTCACGTACTGTACAACTGTACACATATTTTATTTACATGTATGTTGTTTGAGCAGGTGACAAAGCAATGATAGCTTTTTCACACAACACCCAGTGATAAGATGAGTTGATAACGACTGTACATTGTACCCCCATGAAGTAAAACACAAACAGACTGCAGAGATGTATTCATATGTCAAGCGATAGTTGGAACAATGAATGCTGGTTATTATTTATTTGCATTGCGCTAATTCTGTATGAATTCATTTCAAATGGGCATCACATAAACTTCAGAAGTTGGATGATCAAAGGCCTTATGAGTAAGTGTGATTGCATTTTTACTGACAGCATACTGCATTCGTTGCAGTAAACAAATTCACCAGGTACATGTAGGATTTGGCAATTAAGCTTACAGACAAACAGATTGAAAGAAAAAAAATGTCCTACCCAGTACCATCCACAGTTTTAACAGTAGATTTATCAGATAATTTACTTTGATAGGCTCCTGTTGGTTTTTATGTGAAATTTGTTGTGCCTGATATCAAGTAATAAACTGCAAGGGAAACTGACTGGATAAAATTTTAATTCAATTTTGGGATGAACAAAAATAAAATTGACTAGAATGGGATTTAGGGAGCGGCGGCAAGTTAACCCGAAGGTAGCAGGTTCAAATCCTGTTCTAGTCATTTTTTATTTTTTTTTTCATGTTCAATATTTGATTGTGCTCTTTAGACTTCTCAGTTATTGTGTAATCACCGTTGTGTTATTGTTAGATTCTAATACTTAAAACAGAGTTGTTGTTTTTTCATGGAGTTTTCACTGCGGGGTGTGTACAATGGAAAGCAAATTTCATGGGTGTTTACTTGATGAATGAAGAAAATGAACTTAAATGAATTGAATTCAACCGAATTGAGCTGAACTGAAATTAAAGAATGTACACTCTACAGGCATGATATTTGTTCATTAGTGCCTTTATTTATTCGCTTATTGTATAGTTCCTTGTAAAGCGCTGTGGTACCCAGTGTAAGAGCGCTCTGTAAATGCCCGTTATCATTATTATTATGGAAAAAGGGAGGAAACTTTGATTGGGTACAAGGGGCTGACCAACATGTACACATGGTATATGGGCTGTTTTTACATTTTTCTGGCTGTTCAATAAATATTCTGCTGATTTTTCAGAGGGGAAAAAAAAAAAAATCAGAAGTCAGATTAAAGTAGGTAAAAAACTCTATAATCATTCTCAAAGAATGCTACTGATGTAAAACCAACGTTTCACACTATAACATGGGTAAAAAAGACAGACGAAACCACCATTTGAAACCCACAGATGCAGCCTCACAGTACACAAAGTACATTGCATGTTGTGTCTGGTACAATACGCCTAATGATGTTCATGGTTTGAGTCGGGGAGTGCATATGGGGAAAAAACGACCAACTAATGAAATTATAATCTGTGCACTGAAGGGAGTAAAGCAATCCTTGTCCTTTTTTTTCTCACCTACCCAGCACTTATCTAGTATTCTAATTTACCCCATTTTCAAAATTCAAAGTCACATAACCTGATTTGATTACTATTTTTAACTTCCTAAAACACAAGTCATTTACCCAACACCTTTGGGGGAAACTAATTAAACAATATTTTAAACAAATTGATAAGTGAATAAATATTAATTTCGAGGACTTGGCTTAAAGATATGTTGAGTATTGGTTCTTGGGAGCCAAAACAAGTCATAAAGAAATTGACTCTGTCTGGAGAGACGCCATCATATTTAAAAAACCTGAATAATTTTCCGTGTAACTTATATGCAAGAATGCAAAAAATAGTTAACGGCACGGTGTTGCCAATACAGCCTTCGAGAAAGACTAACTTTTTTTTTCTTCATTAATACCATAGGTCCTTTTGGTTGGTAAGCAGTTTGAATTCTATTTTCTTAGTTACATGCTAGAGCATAGAATTAGCTGTTGCAAACTGCTTACTAATCACAAGGACCTATGGTTTAAATGCAAACATTTGTTGATGGCCTGACGTTTCTCTCAGAAGAGGAGAAAGACTCTGCTAGGGTCGAAGCGTCAGGCCACTAAATTGTTTTCACATGCGAGACACAGACTTGTAAGGGCTCTTACTCTTAAATAATGTGTACCATTTTAACCACCTCTTGACCAGGTGCAGACAGCTACATTGTACATGTAGTTGACATTTAATGTTTAAACAATTCTCATTAATTTTAAAACCACAAATCCATATTAGACCCAGATTGGTTATTCATTATTATTCCCCGTAGCAAGCAAACACATCATGCACGTATCTGAAAACTCAACATTTATAGCCTGTGTGACCTTTGTCTACAAAAAGAGCGACCTTGTACATTCAAGAGCCTTTCTGGCAGGCAAGATGCTACACTGGTCATGTGGGACATTTCACATTATGTGTCACAACATTCACACAAAGTCAAGAGTTATAAAAGTGACAGCTGCACCCACAAGTTTTGAGATGCGCCCCCTTTCTTCATGTCAAAAGTTGATTTAAAATAAAACAGAGTTAATGGCTATAAGATAAAAAACTTGTGTGTTGTCTTCCGTCGGGCTGTGTACAAATCTTGCCTGCAGGAAGTCCAGGCTCTGTGGCTCTTTTGTAACCTTGTGATGTCACAGGTCACATGGTCTATTGAAACCTAAAATATTGGATGGCTGCGTCAGCCCCTTGTATATATAACAGTATTTTATTTATAGATTATTCATAACCTTCTTTATTGAGGGTAACCCGTCCAGCTCAGCTGACAATCTGGGGCTCTCATGTAAGACTAATCAAATATCACATGAATAAAACAAAAAGAGGAAACAAAACAAGCAACAACACCGTAGATAATACAACTGAAGACAAAAAATTCCCTTTTTACAACAACATTTTTTTTTAAAGCTATTCATAGATAGAAAAAGATATGTATAAATAAATAACAATAATAAAGGTAAAAAAGAATTGTAAATCCACCATGCATAGAGAAAGTTTGGTTTGTTTATTTATTTATTTATTTATTTATTTATGTGTGTGTGTGTGCGTGTGCAAAGAATGTAGATAAATTATGGAATTTTATCCCCCAACCCCACAGCACCATCCAAATTTTTAGGGAATAAATTTACAATTGTTATTTTTGAGTCACACCAGGAAGGTTCGGCCTCAAGTAACAAAATTATACATTTCAGAGAATGACTAGTCAACTATTAATGATTTGATGATAAAGCTCCTGTGATGTGTTTCAAACCACAGCGTTATGACTGGTTAGACTCAAGTCTCAGTTATGTTATTTAAGATTTACGTCAAGCTGAAATCATTTACTGCTTCTTCGCTTTGAGGGGGAGACAGAACAACAGAGAATATTTCAAACCATGGTTTGAAGAAAATGACCATTAAAACTTTCATTTATTAACATCTTCAATTGCGCCATGAACTGACGTATGGGTTAAAAATCACAAATTTTTGCAAATCAGTTTTTGTAAAAATTATTGATGAATTACATTTTCAACAAGTTTCAGGACCTAACACGGAATAGTTTCACTAGTCCGCCAGCCTTTTTCATACTTCATATTGAATAGGGATGCTTTGACTGGTCCTCAGGTGTTTTGACTAAAATTTGGCCAGGGAGAAGGCTGCATAGTGACTCATATTGTGACATCACACTTTGCTTAGCCATTAAGATTGATGCGCATTTTTACGATCATTCTTAGTCTTTTGAGAAATCCAGCCGGGGTCCATTAGTATCATTTGGTATCAACTTACAAATGCAATCTCTTTGGTACAATATAAAAGACAGCATGTTGTTGTTTTCTGGGAAAATTCACCAAAGCAACCATATGTATAATATTTTAGAACAAAACAGATTTGCCTCTGATTTTATTATTTCTAGTCATAGAAAATCACCTTAAATTTATTATTATTTTTTTTATAAAGAATGCCTGAAGATTACCCCCAAACCAACCACAATCAAATCACTACATGTACATACCTTCACATATTGGATTAATTTTGTTGAATAAATTCACGTGCGCCGGAATTTTTTTTCTATTTTTGTTTTATTTTTTAAGGGAGAATATCTTGGGGATATTTTCGGCGGGGAGTCTCCAGCGACAAGCTCCACAGTAATATCGCTAATCCCTGATGATGCCCTGCTCTTCCTCTGGGATGTAATTTAACCTCCTTTAATGAATGTCTTGGGACAGACAAGAGCTGTCTTTGCTTCCTTTGTCAACTGTGCGGACCAGCAGGTGGTCTCGGAGAATTGAGATAACTCCAAGGGCCCCATGAATGTATTCTTTACTTGGCTTCCGATATCGTGACTATTTACATTTGTCTGCAATTTGTTCCCCTGCCCTACGAGTTACAGGCGGCAATTAAGGTACCTGCACTGTTTAATTTATTGAGTGCAGGCGAATCCTCTCAACCTCATCTAAATATTTTGGGGATAATTCAGCGATCGAGAACATAAACAATTCGGCGATTTGCCGGAGCGTCTTTACTAAATTTTGCTTCTCAATAAGTATGATTTCTTGCTGAGTGAATATTTCTTGTTTACGTCAAATGCTTTCTTGTCGGTGCGAGTCACATATGATCTGACCTGTCCTGCGGGCACGGTGGTGTTCTATGTTCAGACGGCAGGCCCTGGTCTCTATGTACGTGCACATTCCGCTGATTGATTTCTGCGTTGGGGCGACGGGGGCATTTTTTTTTGGCTCATTGTTGGTGTGTCGTAAGATTTGCCTTTCAGAGAGACTATGTATGTTCTGTGCTGGGATTCATTACAAGGGGACGAAAACCAGACATCTGAGACTGCATTCACAGATGGCTAATGTAGGGGTCTGCGGCAAGTGCTCTGTGAATACTTTTAAACACATACTGTATGTGAAATCATGTTACAAAATTAGCATAATGCATATCAAATATACAAAAGTAAAAAAAAAAAACTGTTTTAAACTCAGAATGCATGCCTATGCTTTTGTGAAAATACTTCTCTAAGCGTTGGATAAAACAGCTTCAAATTTAGCAACTTAGAAAACATTCTCATGTTCCCCCCCCAAAAAAAATAACCATTATCATTGCCTGCTTTATTCTCATATAGTGGAGCTGATTACAGTCTCACGTACACTGTATATACCTTGGTTTATGAAACATACAAGTCTTCCAGAAAATGAATCTGAAGTAATTGACGGCTTGCTAGAAATGAAACAACCCTGAATCTTGTCTGTGCGTAGATCCTCAATGTACTCTCTTAACGTATGTGATAACAAAGACAGTGACTGATGATGACTCTGATTACACTTTACTCTTTCCTTATGGCCAACTCTTCATCCTTTTCTTTCCCTCACGCCCAGTCGGAGCACAATCAGTGTCCCATCACTGCCAGCCATATTGATTGAGAGACCTCACTAAAGTCACCCTACAACAGTGCACACATGGGGTGACTCTTCCCATAATGCCCGGTCAGCTTGTCCATAATGACACTGGGAAAAAGGTATGAACTACATTTACATTGCCAAACAACTTTCTTCAGGTGGCCAGAACGCACGTTGGCAGGCTTGTGGACAGGACGGCGGAACGCTGATTAAACAGCGATGATGCTAGATGTAGACGCCGATGCAGTGATGCATTTGTATGTTACTAAAATTATAGGCTTAGGGAAATCATGAAATTGAAATCTGGTCTCAACATTTTAAACAGAATAGCCTGTCTTGAGTCTTCACATAAATACAAATTCAATAAAAAAAAGGAGGAAAAAAATAAAATTGAAATGATAATCACAATATGTATTTTACACAAATTTCAATCCCCCTTTTAGTACACACACCCATGGGAAGCTGAAACTTAATAACATTTCCAATGCACAAACACAGGTTGGTAATAAAAAAGCAGAAAGGAACAAATGTCTGCAAATTCACGAGACTGTTCTAACCGCACGTCAGCCATCAGGTGTGTTTTTACAGGCACAGCGGTGCAGTGCAATATAAGTTGATTTTCCCCCAACTGTATCAATCTTGCTTTATCTACAGTTGCTGCCCGCCTTGTTTGATTTTACTTTTATTCTCAACAGCTGAGCAGCGAAAGAGGCCCACACGACTATATGAGAAGTTTCAGGTTCATGCCGTCGGTCATTTTGTACTCAGAACGATAATAAACTTAAGATTTTCTTATTTCATAGTCTTGTCAGATACTTTGTCTCTGCCAGGGTCATTAGAAATACCAATCTCATCAATTTTATTTGAGGGTTTTTCTGTTTGTGTTTTTTATGTTAAGTTTTGGGAATTTAATGTTGGCTTCGACCTCCAGAGGAATTTAGTGAGAAAATTCAACTTGTAAATAAGGTCCAGAAATATCATTAAGATTTCGTTTTGTCATTACAGACATTTGAATGAAAATATTGTTTACCAATTTCCTTTGTTTTATCATTTAGTCTACAGCCGGTTAAAGGACTCTTTTTAGTCATATTCACATCACAATTTACAACACAAAAAATCATCCAAACATAACAGCTAAGAAAAATATATTATATCCTTTGACTAAATGAGTAACCGTCAAGGAATAAAAGGAATTCACAGATATTGAAACCGGAACAAGGTCTGATAAAATTACTTGGGATCAGACGCTGAAAACAAAACAAAACAAA
>CM021526.1:5468965-5484259 GCA_010994315.2 Pisaster ochraceus | reverse complement strand
GAAAAATAGTTGAAGATGCACATGATTCTAGCGCCTAAAAGCTGCTGAGTTCACTGCTGTACACTGTGATTATGAAGGTATATGCTGGTAACATCCCAGCCCTGGTAATGCATCATCCCTACAGCTGCCAAGAGCTAAAGCTAACTGTCAAGAAAACAACATACTGAACAGGATGTTCGCTCATCTATAACATGACAATGACTTGCTTTCACAAGAAAACCAGCAGGCATGAGGCACTTCACTCCGCTGAATTGAGAATTTCTCAAACCAATCAAAGAATCGCCCTGAGAGGATCCTGTACTAAGGAAACTGCGTGCATCTCTCCGAATCCAGCAAAACGTTTGTGGACATTGGTCATTTTCCCCTTTTCTTCTCCCCCCCCCCCTACGCCCCTTTTTCTTTCTTTTGGTTAAAGAAAATATCCCGCAGTCCTGTGGATAGCAGTCAGCTCATGCAAGACTTGGCAGAAGAGATGGGAAGAAAAGGGAGGGAGAGTTTGTTCAGGAATTTGACAGCCACCCACTAAATGCCAATGACTTCCTGATAGCCTGGAGTAATGCATGTAAATTATCCATAGAGAATAGATATTGTACAGGTCTTCAAACACACATCACACACACAACGTTTTACTGCCAATTTGCAAACCACCAGTTTAACTTTACCAGTTATTATACCATACATGAACACAACAGAAGAGATTCTATACCAAATAAATCGTAACAAAACAGCTTCAAGAAATTGCTGAATCCATCTGTTCTTCTGTTACGCTAATGGCACTTTTCGTTGGAACTTAGAAATCGATGAATGATTTTTGGCTAGTACATGCAGCAACACATGTCGCTTTCCATGTTACATGTAACTCATTCTTCAATTTGACCATGGAGGACGTAGAGATTTACAGAGCTCTAAGTTGCAATTAATCCCTAATTTTATCTCATCAAGTCCATCTATGTTACGGAATAACATCGACTTACTTGTAATAGTTTGTCTCACAAAGATGACTTACTGAACCTGAGAAGTCAACCTTTCGTGATTTCTCACTAAAATGGCAAACTGAAACTCAAGCCGATTTGACGGCCTCGCCAGTGGCTACGGCCGGAACGGCAAAAATTTCCATTCTCCACCGTTGTCGTTGCAGCCAATAACCATAGCCGTAGCCAAAATCGCTTAACTCAGAAAGGACATTTGATTGTTTCCATTTCTTAGTGCTCAAGCCGTCTTAGTGAGATCATTTACATTTTTCACGGGTTAAGTCACTGGTAAGTCGACTTACTCCGACTTTGTGATATAAAATATCTCATTATCTGGATAAGTGGTATGGCACTAATATAAATATATGGAAAGACCTAAGGTGAGTCAAAGGTAAGAACTAAACTGTTCACACAATTTTAAGAGCTATGTACAGTAAAAGGGAAAAGTACACCTTTATTTCTTTTTGAAGAGTAAACCATACCGTACATTTCAATTTTATGAAATGTTATCACTTGAAGTGGTCATGCTTTTAGAGTTCTTACAAAAAACAATCAAAACGGGTAATGTTTTGTGATGTGGGCGTTCATACGGGGCTCATTTCGATCACTGCAGCAAAAAGGAGAAAGGTTAATTTGTGGGGGTGTTCACATGACATTCCCTGACAGTACATGTGTTTCAGATTGAAATGTTTCTTTGAAGGTTGTTACTGGTACAAATGTGATAATCAGTGAGGTTATGGATTGAAAAGAGCCAGGCCCCTCCCCCCCCTACCCTCCCAACCCATAACTAACAATCTTGTACTAAGTCTTTAACAATTTCTGTGAGACATACAAATGTGTTGGTTTTTTTTTACTCCGCGTTGAATTTCCTTTAAATTGATACCGTGTTACATGTGTTTATCGGTCAAGACCGCTAAATTAATTTTGATGCACTATGTGTTTGTACATATGAAAGTTTGATATTGCTAGCGACGCTTGATTTCACGAACAGGGCTTTCGGGGTGTCTCTCTGGTGCAACCTGGCGCAGACAGAATCAATGAAGCTTAAAGACGGGATTTTACAAGGTGAAACCTGAAAGGTGGCGGGCATGACAAATGTGCACAGACTAGTGTGGATTAAAGGGAAGGTATATCGCTGCAACTAAGAGGGAGGGCACACCTGATGAGTATACAAATTTGCTTAGCAGAAAACAGTTGCTTAGCATAAACCGGTTGTAAGCTGAAATCCATTGTGGAATATGTTGTTTGTGACATGTTTCTTGCCATTTTGTGGGTGTGTATTTTTTGCAAATACCTTTCCTTTAAAAGCAGTATTTTCAGCTTATCTCAAGATTATTCAATTTGTGAAAGTTTGCTCTAACAAAAACATGGTACAAGAATATGGTCAGATATTTTGCTTTTTCAGCTACTTTCAATTTGAAGAAAACAGCTTTTTAAACATGTATAACTTGCCGTACTTGCCTGTGGCAGATCTCTACAATGCATGTAAATAGCCAACTGCAAATAAGTCTTAACCCTAATTGAGCTCTCATGTTTTTAAAATCTAAACCATTAATTTAATTCATGAAGTGTAGCTTTTTAATTGCGTTTGCTGCATGAATCCCTTGTGTGTGTGTGTGGAGAAGGGGACACCTGTACAAAGTTTAAGAGAATTTTTTAAAAAGCAAAACACACTTGTTTCTTGAAAGCTCGAGATCTATCAAAGATTGGCCTAAACCTTCGCAAGTATCAATGTACAATCCGTCGGCTCAGGACTATAAGGTCATTGGTGCAGTTTGTATGGATTTCATAAGATTGATTTTTGCATGTTTTGAAGCTCCTTGTAAATAGAGTTTATTGATCGAGAGTGGTCTCTTAAGTAATTGTTTGGCAAAAAGAAACATTCCTTTTCTAAGAAAAACAATTTATTTGTGGATTTAGTTTTGTTTTTCTTCAAATTCATACACAATTTTTCACTTAATGTCCTTTTGATCATTGATTTTGGACACTAGTTTATGAGTGGACTTTTTGCAGTAGGTATAATAAAACCTAGTACATTGTAGTTCAACTTCTTACAATACATGTATGTGCACATAATACAGGTCCCTACAGATTGTAACGAAGAAAACATGAGAAAACTTGCCCGATTCACACTATGAAATGAGGTATACATCCTTTACTGGCAGGTGGCAAGAACAATGACAGGAATCGCTTAATTAATTCACTCTGATCAAAATCAATCAGACGGTACTCATCAAATATTGATTGAAAACAGAACACAGTAAAACAAATGTTCGCCAACCAATCTACTGTATTTTGTTCAATTCTTTTAGTCAATGTTGATTTTGTTGAAACGATCCTCCCCTGTTTAAGCAACTCTGGGGTTTTTTGTTTCAATGGATCAGTTGAAATGGCTGTGAAGACAGGCATGCATCCATGTAGCATCCTTACTTTGATAGGTTCAAATGTAAGAGAAGTTGGCCCGACACACCATGGAGGCCACCCAGGCAATTTGCCTCTATGCCCCTGATCATTGCCTTGGCGCCCCTTTGAAATGTTCCAGTCGAAGTGCGCCCTTTTCCCAATGAAAAACAGCCCTACCCTTCCTAAAATGAGATACAAAGTCTAAATCTTGGAATCAGTATTAAAAATTCAGCATACTTGTCGGCCAAAAATAAAAGAAAGAAATTGTCAACATTAGGGCTAGATAGCTCAATTTGTAGAGAGCCGGCACATTAATCCAGAGGTCTTAGGTAAATTTGTCTTTGTTCAATGCAAAATTGTTTGATCCTAATTTGAAAGAAACTTTCCAAAGTCATCGGAATTCCACGGCATCAACAACAAAAACCTGCGGACCGTGGTAAACTCAATGTCTAAAAGCCCCATGCTTCCATGGTTTCTGGATTATGCAGTTTAGCAGCAAAACCATCAGGAAAAACATGACAGATGATTTGTGATGAAGTTGGAATGGTTATTGGTTAGTGTACCAGCCAGGCGTGCATGTAACGTAAGGTCGAGGCAGTCACTCCCCAGTAAAGAGTACCTCTAAATGAGGGAAAATTTAAATTTCAACTGGAACATTTCAAGGGGCGCCCAGGCAATGACCAAGGAGCATGGATGGAGGCAATTGCCTCGTAACCTCCGTGAACACTTCTATTTTGTTTGAAATCCACTGAAAATTATTGTGGACATTTATATGGCTGTAATCAATAGGAAAATGTCTGTCTCATTACATATTATCGGGACAAAGTCCAACAAACTTTTGTGTTCATCACACACCACCAACATGCTTGTATCACTCGTATGAACATAAATTATAGACTTTGAAACTGTATGGGCGCACTAGTTTGCATAATGCATTCAGGCACAAAACATCAGGCCGCATTTCTTATCTTCCATTGTGTATTTCCTGCCGGACAGAATTTCCACATCAAAGAACGAGAAGGCGGCCCATGACATCCATAAGGGAATGATGTCAGGGGTGAGAGTCATTAGTAACAAAAAGGTCTGGAACTAGAATTCCGGGAACAGTATCCTCAGCACTAGAGATGCAGAACAAACCGCATGATTTCTTCATAGATGGAGAAATTGAAATCTCCTTTTTTTCTGTACCAAGCAGACATATAAAAAAAATGAATTCAGAAATAAGCCGGATATTTTTCAACCCTGTGATCTTTATCTTTAACCTGTGGTTCCCACTAAACACATGTGCCCAAATCCCTGACAATATGTACTACTTGGCGTTCTCTGCTCTAAATAATTCTAGCATACAACTTTTGTATCTAGACCTTCATCAATGCTGCCGCCATCTTGGTCATGTTCCCTGTATCCGGTAACAGTAATGAATGCTAGCATTCATTGCTCAAAAAAGGAACCAGACTATTTTTTTCTTCCAGCCTAGGTTTGGTTACACTGGTTCAGATTGGAGAAAATCAAGATGGCCACACCACGATTAAGGTCTATTGCAAAAAAAGGAAGGATACTGCCTGGAGTATAAAACTTTGTACAGTGTTTTCCAGGGCGTTTTTTAATAGCACTGAAATTAAGAGAAAATGAAGGAAATCACCTGAATGGCTTACATGTTTGCAGAACTTGCATGCTTGACAATAGCACTGGGGCCCCATTTCACAGAGCTACTGTACTTAAGCAGCAAATAATGCTAACAAATTCTGCTGAGCAAAAATTGGCAGTAAACCAGTCACAAATGGTACTCATAAAATGGCGTTCCGGCTGGTGGTAACCCATTTCTGGTGAGCTAATCTTTGAACTTGTTATGCAGCTCTCTGAAACTTGGCCCAGAACTTAGAGAGTAAATAACTTACCGAGCAGTGATCATGATCCACGCTACCCTCACTATCTCCCATGATGCCCAGTTATTCAAATCCTGCAAGTAACCAAGACAACAGAATGAAATTAATCAATCAGTCTGAGTGCTGCTTAAAGAACGAAGCCAACATTTGGTAAATGTCACAGACCTTCAACTTCAAGGAGTGCGAGTGCAATCGCTCTCCTCCAGACTCCTCAAGCCTTGTCCGAGAGTGCAAAAAAAACACTCCTTGGAATTTTAAGTGGATTTTTAAAAGTCTAGGAAACAATTTATATATTCGCAGCTGGAAATTATCCACCGATGTGGTGTTAATTTGCTTAGATTATATTACCAAAATAACAATCCGCCAATTTTAACCTGCAAGGCGGTACACAAATTTGAATCATTTTTTAGACTAGTAATGTGTGTGTATGTGAAGTTTGGTCCTGAAGAGTGCTGAGACATTTGCTCAATAATTTAAGGCAGAGCAGTTTGTAGCTCTCCTTGTATTTCTTAAAATAAAGGACAGTTATCATAGACCAGTGTCCGCACTTTACCCTGTGTGACCCAACATATCATAAAATACCCTTCAAAAACCTGAAAATTTTTAAGCTCATTTGGTCATCGGTATCACACAAAAATACTGAAAGACGCCCTGATATGTTTTCATTGTTTTGAAACAAAGGATTTCGGACTCCCAAAATAAAAACTTGGTTTTACTCATTTCCAAAACACTGTATGGCATTTCAGACAAAAATATGTCAAGGAAAGTTTTCCACCATGACCATCTTTACACCATGTAAGTTATGTGCAAATCTGTTAACATTTAGATTTCCAATCTTACCACTGTCATGCACACCCTTACGATGGTCGCTTTGACAGGTGCATATTTTTAGAAAACTAAAAACATAAGTATGAAGTTAGTCTTGGCATACATGTACAAAGTCTGTTCAAATTAGCACATCAGGTAAAATAATATAAATTAATTTGATGTTGTTAACATAATCTTAAAGGTCGTGAGGCTATAATTTGTTTTGTTCTCGACATACGCGAGAAGAAGAAGAAGTAGCTATAACACCCCGCTCCTCTGAAGCAATGTGCCTACTGTCTGGTCCTTCCTCTTTGGTGAGAGAGAGCAACAATTACAAAAGAATAACTGTATCAATCTAGAGTACAGCAGACTAACATTCATCATGGGAATATGGCGAGTGGCAACTTGTACGGTCCAATTTCATGAAGCTGTTTAAGTATTACTTGACAAGGTTCTTCGCTGAACAAAACTTCAAAGGGAACCAGCTAAAGAAAACATACCACATGCAGGCCTGGAATTTCATCTTTGAGAGGGCAAGGCAAAACCTATTTTTCAATTGGGGAAAACCACTGAAAAAATCTTAAAGATACTAGGTCAAGTTTTTGACTGATTTGACCCGAATATTTAGATTAAAATTTAAAATAGCTTCTTTTACAGATTCAAGAAAGTTATTAGCCTTCACTTAAGGTATTGCACAAAAAATCTGCCAATGATTGGTGGTAGGTAATTAAAAACTACAAATGAGTTCTTGTTGGGATCCCGAATTTATCTCAAATCCATCAACCATGTACACATAATTTTACATATTACATGTATTTTGTGCATTGTCCGAGGCATATGCAAAAATTAGTTGCATGTTTTTCATTTGGAAACAGCAACATCTGTCAAAATTCGTTCAGAGACAACAAAATTATGTCAGTGAAAATCAGGCAGTGCAACTTTTTTAAGACTATGAAGAAACCTATGAAAGGGCTCCAAGGCCAAGACCAGGGCAACAGAGGTCATGACTTCTGTGGCCTTCATGTAATTCCAGGCCAGCGGACATTGCCTTTTAGATGCTATCCTATTCAACTGCCTGGCAAATGTTTTTTTTTTAACTTAGCAAGCTCCACAACATTGCTGCCGTCAGTTTGACTCCCTCTAAAAAAAATGAAAAAACTAGAATCTTGAGGCTCCAGTCCGAGGAAGTTAATCTCAGAGAAGGCCTGCATGACATGGTAGGCAGTGAGTAGTGTCATGTTTTCATATTCAGGTTGGCTAGGATGATTGGCTGGCTACAAAACAACTCTAAATGGCACAGGTGATTCCGAAGCTCTCCCGACATACACCGAGGCAGCTTATTAAACTGGTACTCATGTGGCAAATACCTGCCATTAGGGCTACATGTTGAATGAAGTCATGCAACACCCAAGTGCAACGATTTAATCAGATACACCGTATCCTCTTACATGTTCCAAATGCTTCTGTGTACACTCTGATAAAGCGTGGCCATCAGCTGGACTCAATTTCAGCGACAGCCCCGCACGTTGACAAAAACTATTTTCACCATTCAGAAAAAAAAACTCACTTGAACTGGGAAGACCCTGCTCCACTCTCCATGGAAAAATTTTCACAGTTTTTTTCAAATTTATACACACTTTCATCAAACATTAAGTTAGATCCTTTATTTAAAGTTTGTCCATGTTTGCACCATTTCAAATCAAAACAAATTGTTCTTCATTGAGAGATGAAAAAACCTTGTATTTAAAGGAAGAAGCAAGTTTGCCTTGGTTCGAAGCATTTCTAAACGGAATGCCGTCATTCAGAGCATTTCCATGTGCACTAAGGCAACACCAGGCCAGGGACATGTAACTTTGTCCATAAACCTCTTACAAGCGTTAGTACAAATAGTAATGTTAATTATTTGTCATAGAAATGTAACTATTTGTACCAAAAAACATTCCATGGTCAGTCTCTTCATTATGTGCAGTCTTATGTTGATCATCATTACCCCAAGCACCGATCTCCACTTCAGCTCCCAGCCTTTTCATCTTTCATACCAATGCACGCAAAACCAAAGCTCCAGACATAACTTTCACAACAGCTGCTTTGAAAGAGTGGAACTGTTAGCCTCCACCCATCAGAGGCACAAAGTCAATCCAGGAGTTTTAGAAATAACTCTGAACAACCTTTTTTTTGCTCAGATCTATGTTATCGCAATCAATAATGTTGTAAACGCTGTAATTTAGTTTCACTATTTAGGGCGTGTTCAAATGTCTATTATTATTTCGTACCTAACTTATTTACCGTTCCCCCCTTTAGCTGAGGAAGGGAACTTCTACTTCCATTTTATACTAAATTGCTCTGTGAACTTAAGTGTAAACATGTTTAGTATGGGAGAATAGGTTCCATCATGGTTTCCATCCTACCCAAGGCCTTAACACCTGTCCTTCTGCTGCCTAGGGCTGGTAAATTTGCTGACAGCCGAGACACTGCAGAAATTGACATGGCTGGCTCAAAAAGGTGATACTTTATCGCTCTTGCAGCTGGCTAAAAGTAAGTAACTTGAGGGAAAAGAAAACTTGCGAAAAAACGAGGAGAGCATGGGACCCACTCATCTCCCATGGACACAACTGTTATGAGCAACAGTTAGTCACCATTCAGTAGAAACGATGATGTATAGTAGTGACCTTAATACATAATTGCAACTGACCAAATATCTTGCATTTGTATCGAGCATTGAGGCTCTCAGTGAACTCATCCTTTCCGTTTCCTTCCAAACGAAAGATGTCATCCTATTCTCTCTCTGTTGCTCATCATTGCACTAATCAAATTCTGCTTTACAAAAAAACCTCTCTTTTTTTTCATTCTGTACACCCGTTGCCGTTTTCTCATGTGACAGAGGTCCAAAAATGATGCATCGGGCAATTGGTATTTTGATCTTTAAAGTGGAACATTTTCGTGATTTGACTTTGTAATTCATCAGACGGGCCACGATCTGACAGAGCACAGGCAGCATTTGATGGTGTAACCAAAAGCAGGTTAATAAGAAACAGGCTACATACATAACATGCTGCTCTTTCAACAAGCTGACATCAGGGGAACAGAAATATCTGGGTTACCCTGAGGTGTGTGACCCGTCCTGTTTTAATCAACATGACTTCACCTTTTTTCAAATAAAACAAAATATACACATTATTATACAGTAGACAGCGTAACTATATGCCCCTGCAGGAAATTACCCAGGTATATTTTTCCTCATGCTTTAAAGGTTAGGGTCACAGATTGGTTTTTGTCAACGGATTGCTGATTTATAGGCACAACTATCAAGAAAGATACAATAAAGTCACCTGTGAAAGTTTCACCTTACTATAGTCATAGTGTCTACTTGTTGAGAAAACAGCAAAAAGTTGTCATGGTATTTTCATCAAGAACGTCAAACCTATCCACCTTTAGCATGGTGGCACATAGTGACTGTTAGCCAGAGGGGTGTCTGAGTGTATTTTGGACACCCTGTTTCAAATTTGGACATCCTGTTTTATCTGTCATTTACATGTAAATGTTTTACCAAATCCTTGCTTAAACCTTGAGGTGGCATGGACCGGGTACCAACGGCAACTCTGGCCACAGCATTTCAACACCAAGGAAATTTGAATCTCCAAAGCTCGCCTTGAGTTTAGTTTTGGAGATTCTGATTTGTTTCCATTATAACTTTTATTGATTTCTAATAAACGCCAAACGGGGGCATTTCAGAAATAAACATTTTACAGGATGCTTACAACCGTTACCATCTTTATAACAAATAGGCTTTTGGATAGAAATAACACAACATTTTTTTTGAGAAACATAAAAACATATAAACGTAATTTTTTGTTTTAAATGAATTAATATTTTGTCACTTGGACACTACCAATTCCTTAGTAATTCAGATGCCTTCAACATTTTCTTGTAAAAAAAGTCAAACAGATTGAATGCACATAAAACTTCCATCTATAGTTAAACATAACGTACCATCACATTTGAAATCTGTTATCTTTTGGCCAGCTGTGAAGCATGCAGGGCTCAAAATTAACACTGGACAAATGCCCGAGGCCAGTAGTTTTGGTCTTGATTTTAACCTTGTACCTCAGGACTGGTCAAGTACGGAGGTCTTGAGTTTTTCAACTGACTAAAAAATACCTCACTGCATGCGCAATTAAAAAAGGAGAATGATGTTCAATGTTGACTTTGAGTCTGGTAAATATCTTTCAATTGTTGAGTCTTGAAACTATTGAGATATTCTCTTAGAGCGTGTTCAAATATAAACAGT
Source organism: Pisaster ochraceus (assembly GCA_010994315.2). Lineage (NCBI taxonomy): Eukaryota > Metazoa > Echinodermata > Asteroidea > Forcipulatida > Asteriidae > Pisaster > Pisaster ochraceus. Next base: position 5,473,904 of record CM021526.1, on the reverse strand, counting down.
TAACATATATTACATTTGAAACTGTGCAGAAAGTTCTTCCTCATTAGAGTCTGGTCTCGTAAAATAAATAACGGTCCAATAAATATTGTAACCTACGAACCCTGCGGTCTTGTAGAATTTTCCCCTAAATATTGGAGCCTTGTTGCAGTCCAGGCTCTATGAAATGCAGGGCTCAAAATGTCCATTGACTGCAGGCCCAAGGCCAGTGATCTTAGCATCGTCAGGCTACTAAACTCTTGACCAGGACAAGTCCAGTAGTACTGTATTTTTCAATTGAATAGTAATACCTCACTTCGTAATATCTTTATTAAAACATATATATGTTCAAATGTTCATATAAAAACAGTTTTTATCTTAAACTGTGCTGATAAATTGTTCTCCTTTTGATTCCAGTCTGGTAAAATAAATTATGGTCCATTAAAATGCTGAGCTACAAGCCCTGCTGTCTTGTGAATTCCCCCCCGCCCAATCCCAACCCTAATAAATTCTTGAGCGTTGATTCAATAATGAACAATGTTAATGAAAATGAAGAAGAAGAAGAAAAATACACACAAGGCCATCCAACAGTTATTCTATGATTGTACACATCTCAATAAACGAACATATATACAAAGCTTTGTATACATCAGCTTGGACCACAGCTGACAAAATTACCCTGGCAGTTTTGTTCACACTATTCATGTGTAGTTGAATGTGATTGTGAAATGTAATGAATTTCAATAAGGCAACCCATCAGGAAAGACTAGTCAGGAGTCTAGTCAGAATAATCAATGTTCAACCATTTTAAATATTGACTGAATATTCAATTACTAAGGAACAAAGTAAGAAAAACATTCCTTGAATAAAGTAGATATTTGAGATCAATGCTCTCCTAGCTCATGTGGGATTTTTTCTTCTCGGCTTCCAGCATGCAACTTTGTACTTGAAACTGAAGAGGAAACTGCCAAACACACAACAATGTCACTTATTTTTCTTCTATCATTTTCATTGGAAACTGAGTTTCAATGTGCAGTTATTTCTTTTTACCCACCCACTTACGATTTCGAAATTGTTTAAAACATCTATTATTCCAATTTTCACCAAAATGTACAGAATGTGATTTGGGAAGTGGTTGCATGTGGCTGTGAGGCATGCCTAGCACTTTAGCTTTTTGTAAGGTACAGGTAGCACACCGGGCTAGTAAACTGTGCATTGTACTTGCCCCCAGGAAGTTTTAGTCGCCCAAATTTTAAACCTGTATATTGTCATACATAAATGTATCTTTCTGATTAATGGTAGTGATCTCAACCAATTTCATGGCCAAATGAAGTTACGTGAATTCACACACTCAAAAATGAGTTATCACATTTTTAATATTTATTAGTCACATCTGAAAAAGAAAAAAATATTACCATTTAAAAACAAATTGGTTGCAGAATTTGAGTAGCCCACAGGGCAAGTTGAGAAGTGGTGTTTACTAGCCCGCAGCAGTTTTTACAAGACAATGAACGTCGGGCTAGTGTTGAGAATGAACCCTGAAAGACCTCTGGGAAAACAAAATAAGAGGATTCGTTTGACGACTAAAATATCCAGAGAGTTCTTTCAGCCAGCTCAAACTATTGTAGTAAAGAATGTAGACTTGAACAAAAAGCATACATGACAACATACGTCTATTTTCCATTAACTATCAGAAATATCTATAGGATTTGTATGTTTGACGATATACCATCACAAAAAGATTGTACTTAAAAAAAAAAAATTGTGTCATCAAAGTCTAATACTTAACTGCAATGAATCATTCTGAATGTCAGTTGTGCAACTGCATTTTCCCTCAGGGGAGATCGATTGGCAGCTTTTGCGAGTACTAAATATAGGACCGCATCTTAAAGGTTGGTAACTACTCCAAAAAGTTAATGACCATATAAAAACTTACTTGGTGAGAAGTACTGCAGCTGTTGATACTGTATAACACTTTGAGAAAGGACTCCCTTCGAAGTAAGATGGTTTGGCTAATTTTTCTCGCAAAAAACATTTGAATCTGAGAACATGAATTGTTAACTCAGGTTTCTGAGGTTTGGTATGTCCGTTTGCGAACGCTGCGGCCAGAGATGCGGTTCATACCCGATGTCACCTCGCTGACGCGGATGGATTCACGTCCTTGTGAAAATACATTGACATTTGTTTGCTGTTTTCTCAGCAAGTAGACACTGTGTTAAGCTGATACTTTCACATGATGTGACTTTTATTGTATCTTTCTTTACAATGTTGCCTGTAAATCAGCATTACGTTGACAAAAACCAACATATGACCCTACATTTAAGTCTGAATTTAAACCGATAGTGCTTTCTTTGTTCCTACATGCCACTTATCTTGATGTAGTACGTAGAGATAAGTGGCATTTATGTTCATCACAAAAATGGAAACTGGAGGGATTTTTAGACAACAAGTATTGAGGCAAAGGGCATCTATTTATAAAGAACCTGAAGTAGAAAAACTTCTCAATTGATATCACAGGATTTAAATAATATTTATTGAAAACACTGTTGCAGCAACTCTTTGAAGAAAATTTGATGAGTAAAAGCACAGTCATGCGAATTAGTCATGTGTTTCAGCAAATCTTGAGCAATAAAGACACTTCTATAGTGTGCAACGACGAAGCAAGGTGTTACCAGCTCAATCACGGAGAAACAATTTTCCTCCCAGGTGCAATGAATGTCATATCGGGTGCGCTTCCCCTCGGATAAACACACAGGAACTGGGCTTTTCATTCAGGTGTGAAATATGAAACTAGGCCATGTTTCATCTTGGCTGATTTTACTGGAATACCAGATTGTCTGGGAAAACATCCATTGCGAGAGAAGTCTAGGGGACACAAGTCTGTGATTAATCAATTTGACATAACACGTAGACTGTACATGTGCAGGGCAGCTTTCTGTATGCTACAAAATTCAATCTTATTCTAAACTTAAAAAGCATTTCACATATATAGAATCTTTCTCTTCAATATCAGTTTGGTATTTATTCTTCAATTCCTTAAAATTGTATGGCAGGATTTTCACAAAAATATTTTTGTTTTGTTTTCTCTGAACGAAATTGGACAGATGACGCTGTTTCGAAATTAAAAACATGCTGAAACTTTCTCAATGCAGAATTGTAACACGCATAATTAATTTTAGGTTGCTGATGTATGTGAGATATAGTCAGGATCCTGACAACAAGTCTTTTTTAGTTTTTAATTAACTACCACTTATCAATAGCAGATCTTTTCAATTATGCAATACATTAGATGAAAGCTATATAACTTTTCTCAAACCTATTACAACAGCTATTTGAAATTTAAATCTATATTTGGGGTCAAATCAGCCAAAAATTGTCTGGTTACTGAACTTGATATAGACATACAGAGGCCAATTTCACAAAGCAAAGGTTTGATAGGGTTACTAGACAAAATTGCATATTACTTCAATGTATTTATACAGGATACTTGAGACTGGTTACCCCACCAACCCCCAACATGGATTTTTTGTTCAGCAAGGAAACTGTCTTCAAACTATCTGCTTAATTCAATTATAGGTCCATGCATGGACCAAGTAAGGCATGTGTTACAAAAACGATTTAAAAAGCCATCTAAAAACAAATTCCTTTTAAAAAAACTTTAAATGTATGATTGGTTTTTTTTTTTTAAGTAATTTGTTTTATTGTCAAATATAAGGTTTACCATTGTTCCTTGTATGTGACAAGGTGGTACTGTACCCCAATACTTTGGGTACCTACAACTTGAAAGAGTCTGGGTGTCATCTAATATGTTTTAATTGCCTACCTTTGCTATTGCTACTGCTATTTCTCTTTACTTATTTGTTCATGTCTATTCTGTATGGCACCTACATAATTTAATTTGTTTTAACTGAAAGGCGTACTTGATGACTTTTAATAAGCATTATACATGAAAGTAACATTATTTTCATCATTTAAAATGTTGTTCTTGATTGAAAGCACTTTGTTTTTATTCCTCTTCCCTTTTGGGTATGCAGTTTACAAAGCCCACTCCATCCATGGTTTTAAAATCATAATGGGTTATAGGAGCATGAATTCCCATCCCCCAAATAAACAGATTATTTTAAGTCCAAAGCAAAGCCCCAACACCAACCTTCACCCACCGAAAGCACCTCTTTGTTGGCCCCACTTGGTACCCATTCAGGGAAAACCATTGTCCGCACTCCACTTCCTGGGTTGACAACAATGGCGTCGGGTACAATGGGGAAGAAAACCAATGTTCAAATTGAATTGTACCTGAGTCACAGCAGTGTAGCTCACAGTGGTATGTTTGTATTGTAGGCATAAAGTGGAATGTGGTGGTAATGAACATAACTGATGTAACAAACAATTGAGCCTGTACATTGTTCTGTTGATATCCCAGTTCGAGCGCACAAATCGTACATGAATTTGGATGATGGTTATTGACCGAGGATGGTTTAGAGTGAGTGACACGCAGTCCACTAGATTGGTTAGTGACTAACCAGTATTTTTGCTTTGGATGATAACTCGTGACAAAATACTCATATTTTTTAGACCAATAACATTCTTTTTCCCTTTTCTCTTAGGTACGAGTTTAAAATCTTTTTTTTCTTCTTGTAACAGAATAATCTGAAAAACCAAGTACCACTTAGTTTTGGTTTTGTATCATGCAAGTTGACTTGAGATTGCACAAGACTAAATGAGAAAACAAGCAGGAGGCACCCGAATGAGATAGTTGTGTAATGTCATTTATACTTTTCTTTTAATATTTTGTTTAATAGCACAACATAGTTTCAGAATAAATTACAGCTAATTTGTTTCTTTCTTAAATAAACAAAAGTAATTCCAGTTACAAAGCACTGCAAAATTTGTTGTTGGTTGATCATGGGCAGTGTTGTGGTAAGAGAGTAAATATGTCCACCCCAATTTGAAATAATGCGCCACT
>CM021526.1:5331368-5347462 GCA_010994315.2 Pisaster ochraceus | reverse complement strand
TAGTTTGTTCAGAAGTTGGGACATAAATAAATACAAGAAAACACCTGGACCCAGTTTCTCAGCACTGTGTTGTGGCACTCTGCACTTTAATGCGCTCGCTTAATCACCGCAACAGGGTTTATTGCCATTTCTGAGCTGCACATAATTCTCCGTATTGCAGAGCCACATTGGCAGTAAGCAAATTATTAACCCGTTGAGTATGCTTACATAAAAGACAGATTTTTCTCCCACAACTTACATGTAGTTGTGATTGTCTGGAGTGGACTATGCCTGGGCTCTGTGGGTGCGTGTACGTTTATGACATTTGTTTGGGGTTGTTTTGAACTGGCGCAAACAATTTGAGAAATAATGATGTCATCGGTGTCATTTGACCTGATATAAACACACTGTACATCTGAGACCCTTTCAAACAGTTCAAAATGATGTGCCGATGCAGGAGCTTTTTGTCAATTGTATTTTTCCAGACATCCGATTAATCTTGTCAGCCACTGGATTACATGTGCTCTGCATACGTAGACCACGTAATTAAACAATTCCATTTGCCAGATGTTGATCGGCTTTCTTTAATTAATGAAAATTCCATGGTTAGTTGTAGCCTTATAGTGGTATACCCGGGTACATGCTGTATGTAAATGATGACGGGGAGCATTCTTATTGTCAATTAGTCATTGTGATGTGTTCCATCGTATTTATCATATTGCACACGGTGACTGCTATGATGAGCTCATACTATGATGTAGTATGCATGCAGATTATCAGTCGGTCGCTAGTAGTCTGGCTAGATGATGGAGAGAGCTCTCAGCCATGGAGCTTTGGTCTCTGGAATGTGATGCAGTTGATTCGATTTAGACATTGTTGAATTGTATATATTTCAACAACAACAAGGCCTGTACATATGTAAATTAGCACACAATGACAAATTAATACAATTTAGTAAATATACTGCATTCAGTGTGGTGCATGTACAAGCAACTGTACAAGTGTGATGTATGTACAAGCATGTACTAGTAATTGTCAAAAGCTTACAGAAGGATACATACATGTACAGCATGTTCATGTTTGAAGGAAATTATATTTAACTCCCCCCAAAACAAAAACAAACAAAGAAAACAAGAAAAAAAAAGGAAAATTTAGAATTTTACTTTTAAAACTTTTCTTCAAATTGTTTACATACTACATTATAGTGTACAGCGTTTTCAGAATGCCATTGTTCTCGTTTGTTGAAAGATTGAGTCTGCACATTGCTTTGTACATTGTGTCTGACATGTAGTTTGACATTCATAACAGGGTGTGCATTAATACTACACAAGTCTGGTACCCTGAGGACCAATCATGTGTATCATGTTAAACTTGCTTCCAATTCGTTCAGCCCCATTGGTCTCATCCAGGATTGCTTGAAAGGGGGCTTGTTGGCGCAAAGCGCACAATCACTACGCATGCTAATGCTGTAGCTGCAACATGCCTGCATGACCCATACCATGGAGAAAATATGAACGTAGGCCCCATTCATGTCTGTTTATTTGGGGCTCTACTTCATCCGTATTAGCCTTTTTTGAGAGCTGGTGGACACTGTATTACCGCACTGTTTGGTTTGGGTGTACAGTGTGTATAATACAGACAGATTTACCCAAACCAAACAGTACCATCATTATGTGTCCACCATACCTCAAAATGGCTTTTTTTTTTACCTCCCCAGCTCCTTTTTTTTGGACCAGGCGGAGCGAACCATCCATAACTCTTGACCCTAACCTCATTTGTTAAAAATCAAAGCATTTTTGTCAAAAATTTAAAGCATAGTACATTATGTAAAAATCTTGAGAGATTGAGAATCCAACCGACGTATTTTTATCCAAGGTCGCTGGAAGTTTAGCTATTGCAGTAAATTGTAAATGTTGCGATCAAGCCCTACTTTGAAGTTGGACACTAGAAATAGAATGGCAAAATTTGCTCTGGATTTACACCCTAGAGCTGATTAATTTTGGCTCTAGAGAGGTGCTGGTCACCTCTTCCATCCTGCCACTCACTGGTGATTGGTTGTTACTTTTTAGAAGTATTTTTTATCTCACTGTATGTAATTGTATAAACTTTATTCTTTGATTTGTAAAAATATATGTATCTTGTATATTTCTTTTTGTAGTGTTGTGCCAGTGAAGAAGTGTAAAAAAAGTTTTTTTAAATGATATATCAGATAGAGGTCAGTATTTTCATAAAGATGAAGAGGTGACATGGGCGTATTATACATGTCACAAAAAATGGACCAATTAGCATGCTGATCTTTCGGCCCATTTCGGTACATTTATCAAAGACGGGCGAATGTGTGTTGTTACTTTTTGGAGTTTAGTTTTATTTGTTGTTTGCAGGTTGCAACCAAAGTTAGTCTGGTATCCAAAAGGCTCATCGTTCTCATTCATGTGGAAATGAAATTGCTGCGAGTACAATAGAATTAATTTTGTGTGTGATTTCTGTTTGTCAATTGCAGGTGGCAATCAAAATTATCGACAAAACGCAACTAAATCCAAGTAGTCTTCAGAAGGTAAGAGATGTCTTAAAGTTTGACAATTTTTTTCTCACTCGCAGTCTCTCTTGCAAGGGCTTCCTCTAGAAGCAATCTTAAAAGTTGCAGTTTAGGCTGGGGATGCATTACACAGGGATCAAGGTAAACATGGAAACTCTGGCAGTTTCCACCTTGGATTGTCGCAGTTTTGTATGCAGTGTGGGTGTAGCTCTGGATATGGTCAATTGATTCCTCACGTCAAGCGCAACTTTCTAAGCAAACATGGAGAGTGTGTAATGTTAGAAGCCTATTCAATTCCTTTATAAGGCAATCAGTGCTGATTACCGCGGCTAACCAAAGGCCAGCTGTAAGCTGACCCCCCCTCTTATAGCTAAAGACACAACAACAGCCATCCTTCCTGTCTGGTAAGTCCGAAGATGGGGACTCTTCGGATGGCTCGTATGGGATGTACGCAGTTCAGTGTTGTCATGTCATGATGTGTGATTGGCCTCATTTCAAGGATGTAATACCGAGGATGTCTACACCCTGTACTTACCCTAAGGATCGTGAAAACCATGGACGCAACCTGCTTTCTCTGGGTCAGGATTTATATCCACGGCTAGACCCACAACGGAAGGAATTCGTGACTTCAAGTAGGGACGGAATAACAGGGTCTAGTGACAGCCCAAAGTGGCCTTTGAGTGACTGCTGAATGCCTGGTTGACATGAAAGGCAGCAGTCCGACTATGAGGTGTGAGGCTAATAAGCTAAATTTACATGTGGACCATCGATTCATGCTCCTAAGTTGTATTTGTTGGTTAAGGATAAATACGAGGGGGGGGGGAAAGATGCTAAAATTTGAGAAACTTTCTGAGTGTCTGTGGATGGGCGTATGGAAATTTTATGCTACCTCGTATTGATTTTAAGACAGTGGATGAATGTGATGTTAAGAAAAGGGCATGATAAAAATGTGCCTGAACGGTCTTAAAGGTAGAGCATGTTGTGAGAGAAGCAACTTTGTGTTCTTGGTCGTATTTCTACACTGTAACTCTAGATGCTCGTACAAATGTGCACATTTGGGTGACTTGAATAAGTTACTTATGATGTCAACGAGCATGATGAACCCAAGCACATGCAGGTAGGCCTACTGTTCACGTGTGTATCTGTTATGCTATGGGTTTGGTATCCCAATTCTATTTTAGGGAATAAAACAGCGCTCTGTTTTTTCCTGTCCAACATTTCCTCAACAAGATAGTGCAATTGCATAGATACAAAAGGACTGTTGAAACTTGATTGAAGTCATTCTGAAAACATGGAAACAGTTACATGGGTTCAATGTGTACGTCACTTGTCTTCATGAAGAAACAACTGAGCCACCGCAGGCAAACCTTCATGTTTGGAGAATACTGGTTCAGTTTAACTATTTCTGAAACCATTGTTCCGTGGACTGTTTGCTAATTTAACCTTGACATCTTACCAACCATGAAAGCAGAGACCTTTAAAATAAATCATGTAAACCTGTTGTTGTTTTTATCATACATGTAGTAAGTTTATTTAATGTGTAATTTACTGTTAAACACAGTGTAATTGTTTCTTACTGAAAACTGGGCGGACGAGGTCTGTGTGCAGTGCCTCATGTACAAACCAATGCAACTGGCTGTTCGTGAAAACTCAAACTCGGCTACATTTAGGTCATTCTATTGTCTCTTCACTAAAATGCACAAAGGCTGAGCGCTCATTGTGGGCACTGAGCCGGCGCAAAGTACTTCGATGGAAAATTGACAAATCATAGATTGGCTGTTTGTGAAAGCTGTAACTGTAAAACTGATGATATTATCCTTGTGCTAATTAGTGTAATTACAAAACTTTGACATTATATAACTTGAAACTTGGAGGGGAAAATGTTGATGTCAATGGAAACATCCGAAATGTGTAAAAAGACAGGGTTGCCAAAGAGTGTGATTTCTTAATGAATTTTGCAGTTTGTGAAAACGGTGACGATTATAGGCCCCTGTATACATGAGCAATGGACAGCCATACTTGAATAACATGTACATCCATGTACTTTTATATTGTGTGTTTTTGCTCATGTTTAATGCAAAATTCTCTCCCCAGTGAATGAAATTTAGCATAATTTTCCATCCAGTTGGTTAACAATTTACCAACTCCGTACAAACTCAGATGAGCCGCGAGCTCCATTTGATCAACTTAGCATCATCAAGCAGCACTTATTAGTCAGTCAATTCCGGGCGAAGTGTTACTACATGTGTACAACATTAAAGAAATTCTGCTTGTAGTTTGTTTTTCAGCCATGAGCCTGGTATTTCATTAGAAATAAATTCAAATGTCCTGCTTCCCAGAAGAAAAAACTCAAGCATTGATCGGGTTACATATGTGCAGTTTCTCAAGGTTAAATCCAGCTGAAGCGTGGAACACATGCAGCTTGTGTCATTACAATGTTAGGAAAATGCCATCTTTGCCGTGAGGTTTGTGGTTTGCCTCACACTGATGAAGCCACGGGCAAATAGCCAATACTGCATGTCTCAATGCGCATGAATGTCGCACAGAGGTTTCTGGGTGAAATCCACGTCCAAGCAACCATCGTGGCGATTTTGAAGCAAGGCGGCGACACAGCGATAATTCTGACGTAGTTACATATTATGTAAACTACTGCATGGAGGCCATCTTGGCAGCTTGGTTTATTTTTAAACTGTACTCGGTTTCCCAAGATGCATTGCGGTATATTTTTTTATGGTGGCGCTTGTGCATATGGGCTATTGGTTATCACCATGCGATAGGCCTGTACTTAATGTGGACACTGTGATTTTTCTACTTGTACAATACATGTCTGGTATATAATTTCTTGACTGATGCCCATAAAACAAATAATTAGAAATATGTGCCTGCGCATCCCTTGTACACGTACAAAGTACGATAAAAGATAAATAATTGTTTCGCGCTGTCAGCTTGCATTAGCCAGGTTGGTTGGCCTCTCATAAATGTGTGGATTGTAATATTCTGAGTGGAAGATTTGTAAAGAAAATCCCAAAACGGCAACCATGAACTTGATTGTACACGATCTGCTTTCATTTTGCTGTCTTATTCATGCTCGATTTTGTCAATACATGTAGATAATTTATATGTTAATGTCGTACGGATTATGTGTTTCAATGTGTTGCAGTTTAATCCCTTCCAGCTCTGCATGTACACTGCATGCGTCACTTCATTGTAGACATTATTTTTGACAGGTTTGTCTGATCGATTCTCCCTCGCCGAACCTCGTGGAAATCCTGCCTGTGTTTTCTTTGGGAGCGGGCTGGTTTGCGACATATTATCCACACCCATTGTGTGAGTGCCCCATGAGTTGCATGATCCGATTACGACCTGTGCTCGTACAAAGCAAAACAAAAAAAACTGTTGTCAGGTGACATTGTGCCCAGATACATACATGTGCTTGGGCAGTACGTATGCAGGGCTCGAATTTTACACCGGACCACCGGCCTGAGGCTAGTAGTTTTAGTGTTGGGCCAGTAAACTCTTGACGGGAGTCTTGTGTTTTTTCAATTGAATGACACTTGTACATGTACCTCACTGTGTAGTAGCTTGCAAAAACAGATTATGTTCAAATATTGAATGTCACCTTTCAAATTCTTTCGAGTAACGATACCTATAGAGACAAATGATACATTCTCTTAACTTCTCTAATAATATACACCGTATCAGGTCTCAGTGCTTGTTCAAATCAAAACCAGTTAAATGCATGTTAAAACTGTGTCAGGAAGTTGTTCACATTTTGATTCTGATCTTGTAAAAACAATTCTGGTCCAGTAAACGTTTTGAGCAACAAGTCCTGTGGTCTTGTGGATTCCCCCCCTCCCCCTCCCCCCCAAACTCGAGCCCTGCCTATGTATATCATTATATGGGCACTTGGTTCATTTAAAAAATATTACATGTACATGTTGCGTTCTTTTGTGTGCTGATTGTTTCCCCTGCAGTGCCTGCAAAGGGTTTGGACCCAAAAGACTCATAATTCAGAAGACCACTTTGTGAAATTGATTTATAAGGGCATGTGTAGATAATAAGCTTTTTGTATACCGAAATTGGCCAGGTGAAAATTTCATTTCTGAATGTATATAAAGCAGGGCTATTTGCCCTGTAAGGAGCGTTTTCTTTAGAATGTGAAAAAAAAAACCTAATGGGAAGTTTTGAAGGTGGCTCCTCGCCATTGAGAGCAGTTTCCCCCCCACAAGCGATCGACCACCACAAGCGATCCACCCCACAAAGCAAGACACCTGTAGACTTGCTTTCTTTTCTGGATACATTTTTTCAAAATGCAGGCCTGTAGCATATATAGTTTGCCTGCTTTAACCAACTGCTCATTACAGCCATGACGCAAGCAATTTAGCACCTTTCTTGGGGGGTCATGTAGTTCGTCTTGTGTTTATGTGCCTGAGTGTTGTTACATTAACAGTAAGACCATGCATCATGGAATTGTGTTACACACACAGTACAAACAGCTTTAATCAGGACGCTTGTGAAAGTTCTACGCTTTCATTGTCTGGTTAATTATGCAGCCCTACCCGTGTAAAAAAAACCAAAACACTGATTAACTTGCCACTGGTTCATCATGCCCTATTAGGAATTTAGTATTGAAGCTAGGGTTTGTGTTCACTCCATACCGTGAGAGAGAGAGACAGAGAGAGAGAGAGGGGGGGGGCGGGGGAGGTGTTTATTGAACATGTAGGTCTACATGTACTTAAATCCATACTCTCTCGTGCTGAAAGATCAGGTGGCTGCGCTGTGTGACTCATGGGGGTGTCTGAACATGGCAGTTGTAGGTGTTGGAATTCTGTTTAAAGCTGTGATCATTTTAATAAATCTATGTGGAACACTACTCACTGGGTCCTACCTCTCGATGACATGCGTAGGAATTGCACACAAATGCTCAAAGTGACTGGATAAGTCTACAAGGCTTTTTAGTTTTACGTAGTTGTGACGCTAAGCCCAACGCTCTACAAAGATACTCACAAAGTAATGTCTTTGATTGCTGTACATTGTACAACAAATTGTCCTTGAGTAACAGTGAAACAATTACGTATATTTGAGGTTTGGTTCAAACATTTACAGCGTCTGGTGACAAGCGGGTGTTAATAAAGTGACCGGATGCAAGCCTTATAAAGTTGTACACTACATGTATGTTTTTTGAATTTGTAAAAGTAAAGACAAAATCCCTGACTTTGTGTAGCGGTTACAGAGAGGATTTTGGAAGGTGCAGTCTATATTAAAATCACATGCATGTACTTCACAATCGTGAAGCAGTAAAACAAGTTCTATAAATACTGAAAATGTCCTTGCTCTATAGCCAATGTCACAGCTTTCTTGTACTGTCGGAGTGTGGTCTACGCATTCCCCCCGATGAACTGTACACTACAGTACATCTATGTACACTGTACATGTTCGTAGCATGTCATTATAATGGTAGGCTTATATTATGAGCATGTTCACATGAGTGCATATATGTTTACATGCGTGTATGTACAATACTCCCCCACCCACCCACCACCACCTACCCCTTGCTCCAGTATGTTTGTGTAATGTGGAATGCCCATTACTGCCACGGTTAATTTACATTTCTAGGAATTTGTAAAACAGTAAGGATGACTACTGTTTGGTCATACACTGTGTACATGTGTGTACTATTAGTAATACTTAGTTCTTGCATGAATTGCACGTATCCCAGTAGCTAGCTCAAGGTGCCGTACACCATTATCATCCCTGTTCACCAGGCATACTCGTAGACCATTCCTCTAGCTTTCTCAACTCCCTGGGGAGCATACAACCTCAAGCTGCTTAAATTAGCGCAAAGGGGTTAATCCACCACAACACTGTCACAGGTTCCTATGTAATACGCCTTGGTTAAGAGTAAGCAATTATGGTTAAGTGCCCTGCGCAAGGACACAAGTGTCACGAGCGGGAGTCGAACCCACACTCCGATGATTCAGCCACCTGGACTAGAGTCCGATACAGTAGACCGCTTGGCCACGACGCACCACCTATGAAACGTAGAGTTATTTACTTTTAGGGGTTATGTTAATACAGCTTGAATCATGCCTGGTTGCATTGTTGAGAAGATCCCACGCTGAGTCACTGCCAGTGACTTGAGTCAGCTTCAATACACACTTTGGATACTTGTCATGTATTATAGTCCATGTATCTCTGCAGTTTAGGAACATACATGTAGTACACTAATAACATGCATTGAGGTTGGCTGTGTATATGAATTATTGCTTAGGCCTATGCTGAGCTCACTTCGTAACTCACACTGTGTAACATATACAAGAATGTGCTATACATGTACAAGCTATGTGCATAGCGGTGTAATTGACCAGCTAAAGGTAACTAGTTACTTATTCATCATCAGCTTTCAAGTTTGATCTTAGCTTGATATGGTACATTGTACATTGTGTACATTGTGTACAGTAGCCGACAAATGTTCCTTCACTTCGAAACAAAAATGCAGACCAAGGGGGAATTCCCCAAAGGTTGGTCCCTAATTTGGGATTTATGACCCATATGGGCACATGACAGTAGTTAGTGACTTTCTCCGTGACCCCCATATAGAATGACTTGTGGTTAACCTCATTGGATTTTCATTGAAACTGACTACGTATGTACGTAGGTGCTTTCGTTATATGACTCATTGGATGATGGAACTCCCCCCCCCTCCTCCTCCTCTCTCCCTTCATTGAATTCAATACTGTTCGCTCAACCAACTTAAAGGGAAAGTTCGCACATGGTTGGTGTTTGGAAGCGTTAATTGCAGCCATGATATTCTTCCTACTTTAGTCTGATTTCCGATTTGTTTTTGCCCTTGGGGGGAAAATCAGAAAAACTGGGATTAAATAGCCTGAGAAGTCTATTTACGCCTGTACTATGCACATGTTATGTAGGTCAGCCCTTGTACTCGATAGATTTTGTTTTTCCAAGGACCAAACGCCATGCCTGAAATTGATTCATGTGAAAATTTCATCAGATTTGCTGGTCATGTTTCAGTGAAAACAATGAAGAGTAGTTTCCTTTTTGTTTTGGGGTGAGGGATTTGTTTTTGCAATGAGCACGTTTATTTGGACTGGGACAATCACAATGAGCAATGGTGATTTTGTGATCGTACAGATGCTACACATGTATTTCCTTGACTTTGATAGTAGTTCAGAAAAATAAATTCTATGGAGGATTGTTACTGGTGCTGTTATAAGTCGTTCTCAAACATGATTTCTGTCAGGAAAATGCTCTTTCAAGAAAATTGGGTATAGATTTGGTCTCAAAACAATGTAGAAGCCAAAAAAATGAAAACCCCCGCCCCAAGAAACATGCAGTAGAAGGCATTTTATTATACACACACACACACATGCACATATGCTGTTTTCATAAGAATGTATTGTGCATTGTAAGTCTAAATGTCTGTAAATGATAATTCCAGAATAAAAACCTTGAAGGAATTGTTATTTTTCCCGGCTGTGTTTTCATTACATGCATTAGCTTTTGTCATGGTCTTGATGGCCTTTGAAATTTTCCGAAAAGAGACAGCGTAAGTTTTGTCATTGGCAGTGCTTTCGACCAAGGACAAATTCTTGAGGACTTATGTATAGTAAGTTCACGGCCTAACACAGCCTGAAAAATGTGCATCTACTTGTACTGTGTAGTGAAAATCATGTACATGTACATGTACATGTACATGTGGTGCAAAGGGTTTGAAAAGCTTAAAGGTAAGGTCATTGGTAAATACTCCACAAATTAATGACCATAAAAAACTTACTTTAACAGTGAGACTCGCTGCAGCTGTTGATAGTGCAAACTATTTTGAGAAAGAATTCCCTTTTAAGTAAATATGCTTCGGAAAATTTGTCACCAACACATGTGAATCTGAGAAACGATTCATTAATTGGGGTTGGTGTCAATTTGAGTATGTTGTGGCTGGAGATGCGGTTGGTACCCGCTGTCGCCTCGCTAAACGTGGATGGATTTAACAATCTTTTGAAAATACCGTGACAATAATTTTGCTTTTTTTCTCCGCAAGCAGACACTGTGTTCAGCTGACACTTTCACATGTGACTTTTGTTGTGTTTTCTTTATATTTTCATCTGTAAATCAGAATTACATTGCCCAAAACCAATCTATAAACCTACCTTTAACTTGGTGCGGAAAATGGTTTGTGTTAAGTTTGAAAACCATGGAAATATTGTCTCAATAACATTGTCTGAGCACATACTGTACACATTTTACTGATGCCAAAAACGGAAGCTCAGTACCCGGATCGGGCGTGCGCATGTCCAAGCTTAATGTTACTCGCGTGTACTGAATATACTGCTGCGGTCTGTCGCGCCAATGCGGTGGTCGCGTGAGAGCTACTGGTGGAATGGTCATCTGACTTGCGGGTAATTTGAGCAAAATGACGTCATTAGTGAGAAGTGCTATTGGTAAATATTTTGTACATGGTTGTTGGTTGATGGCACATTGTCTCGGTGTAATTTATGTATTTTTCCTAGATAACTACATAACAATTATGTGATGTTCTAGGTAAGATACATGTATGTTTGAAAAACACTATTTCTAAATGACTCATACTGTTCAAAGTCCGTACATGAAGCACAATTTTCATGGAACGTAACAAAAGTCTAAGACGTTTGTTATCTTCTTTGTGCCTTTCCTGAGGGACATCAATAATCCTTTTCCTTAAAAGGAAGAAAGGTCAGGGGTCACATGCAGAACATGCAGCTGTTTTTATCTGGCTAAATCAACTGCCCTTGTCATTGATTTTAGATGGAATGCAAAAACTATGGAGAGATTGGTTCATGTACATGTACACATTTGGGTTGATGAGATAAAAGTGAACCCATGGTTGCTGTATGGTACAATGTAAACTTTGTATGTCACATTGTACAATGGTTGGTCTAATTTTTTTCATGTGAATTTGTAACCTGCAGGCCTAAACAATGGCGGAACACATACCAAATAACATTTTCAAAACCAAACGACTTTTTATTTTCTATGGCCCTTTTCAAAACTCAACTGTGGCTTAGGCTCTGGTGTTATTTTGGAAACCCATTTCAGTACTGTGCTTCAAACAGGACGATGGAACCAAAGCCATAGCCGAAGCCAAAGCCATAGCCCAAACCGAAGCCGTGGTTTTGAAAAAGGCCAATGGTGGATCCTGGGCCTTGAATAAGGAGTAGGAACACGTAATGGCAAAGTGCGATTCCTCCTAGCGTGATGGGAAGTTTGTTGGCCGGCACAAAACAAGTCGAATAAGGTGCTTTACAAATTTTATTATTTTAATTTTGATGTATATATGTATTTGTTATATTGTTTGCTTATCTGTGTTGTATGTTAGCATGGTGGCTGCAATAGACAGATTATTTTAATATTTATAATCCTTATACATTGTACATGTTCAGTGTGTACATGTTAAACAAATGAACATTGTACTATACAGGTGCTTGGTTACAAAAACACTTACATTTTAATGTTTATTTCTAAATGCAAGTTGTTAGTTTCTGCCGTGGTTATGTTTCACTTTAATGCCTCCAAGTAATAAAACCGTAAGGGAAACTGAATGGGGAAACTTTAAATAACTTTGGGTTGAACATTGATGAATTGACTAGAGCGGGACTTGAACCTGCAACCTCCAAGAAACTGTGCCGGTGCTCTACCACCTGAGTCCTCAATACTTCACCAAGCATTGTACGTGTAGCCTGGTTGTCCTTCACTTGAAATTGGAGTGGACTCCTTCCACTTCTCTTAATTAAATCAAGGCCTTTAGATTTGATTGTCAACACCCACAGTGACATTTTCCAGCCTCAAACAACAGTTAAAGGATTATCCCCGGATTATCTCACTGAGCTGACCAGCACTCATTGTACAGTTATATTATGACGTTAATCCACAAGCCTGACCTGGGCCAGCCATGATTGTCTGCTTTTATGTTAACAGTCTGCCCTGTTCCCTGGTTAAGTGTACATGCATTGATATGTAAATGATGCGAATGGGTAGGGAACAATAACAAGTGGCAAGAGAACAGCTATTTGCTATTGACCAAGAAAAACCTGGTCATTATAAGCAGCATGTGTACATTGCACATTACATCATTGTAGATTGGGGTCCCATACATACATGTTCATTGACACAACTGCATGTAGCAAGCGGCTTGTGTGGTGCATATTTAGGGGGATGAACATTCATGTGCCTTAAAGGGAATGTTGAATGTGTGAAGTGGTTTTATAAGACTGCATGAAACTGGTGACACTGTCTTATATCTTGTGTGATGCTTAAACCCCTGGGACTCTTTTTTATTTATTAATATCCAAAAAGTTTATGAACGCCTGGCCTGGCGTTTCATTCTTGAAAGAGCAAGGGCACCGAGGCGTATTTTTCTCCTTGGTAAAGGGCACCTCTGTGAGGAAAATGGAAATTTCTATTGGAACGTTTCAAGGGGCACCAAGACAATCCCCAAGGGCCAATGGAGGCAATTGCCTCCATTGCCTCTTTAAATTATCAGGTCTGGAACACCATCGTGAAACTTAATCAAATGGCGTTAAAATTTAACACGTGTACAAGTAAAGCTTCCAGAAAGATTTCCAACAAAGCTAAGCAGTAAACGCATTAAAAAAATAAAAAAAAATTATTGAACATGGATCTCTGTGATGTGCTTTTACGTTATTTATAGAACTCAAAAGTTGCTTTTAATTTGAATATCAGGAGTTTCAAGCTGTTCATTTACTTGTACAATGTTTGATTAAAAAAATTACTTGTAAAAGAAAGTGGCTAAATCTGTCCCAATTTTCAAAATAGGTTTGAGAGACGCAGAAATACATGTACTTCTCAGCTTGTGGCCTAAAATATTATTTAAAGACAAAATAAGGTTTTAAATACATGTAGATGTATTTTGCATTATGAACTGGATTCAACAATATTATTCCTCCAAATGAAACCATGCAGTTTGCCATTTTGTCAACATGTGATATGACAAGTACCAGCGAGGTGTTACTTTCACTTGACAGTTGTGAATACTTCTTAAAATCATTCAGTTGTTTATTTTAATAACGATACTACAGACTTGTGGAGAAAATAACCCCGAAGTGCATTATCGTTGAACTTGTACCTTTGTAGATCTACATGTATGTGTACGTGTTTGTATACACCCGTTCATTGAACCACACGACACAGCGCAATCGGAGTTTACTGACGATCTCTTTACATTTACCTGTTGATCAAAATATTTGATAAGTGTTCAGAGCGAAATGCTTATGGGCAAAGGAGTATGATAAGATACTGCATTCAAAGTGCGGTCCAAATAACTACTCAACGAATTACTTCAGGCCTCTCATGAAATTTATAACTCATATCCGGTCACCAAAAGAAATTGAGGAGAAATGTCAAAAAAGAAAAGAAAAAAGGACCGGACACGAGACCACAAGCAAACCGGACACTGCACCATGAGCAAATTGCATATATCGGCTTTAAGTGCCATGCCAGCACAGGCGTAAATTAGTTTTTCCCCAGATGTCATCCAGTGGAGATAGCGTCAAGCGAATGGTCAGCCAGGAGATAGTGCCGTGCATCTGCTGAGCCTCATGAATATGCATGACCACGCTCGTAGCCGTACCGTGGGAGCCTGGTTACTTCCGTCTAGCTTTCAGTGGAAGGAATCGTTACTCTGCCATTTTGGGGCTGAGAACACAGGGTGTTTCATGATGAAATTCTTGCTTGTAATTTATGGAAAGTCTGTCTACATGCTGTTAAGATGGTTGTTATTATGTACAGTAAGGATATTCCACTACATGTCTACTGATCTACAAATGTACATGATTAATACATACATGTACATGTACTAAGACTGCAAATCAGAACTGTGTGAAGACTGCTGCCACAAACGTAGTTTTCAGGTTTGGCTTTCATAAGGCAAATGGGGAAATAGAAGCCGTAATTCACAGGCTGTGATCTAGTTTATGTGTTGGAGGTTTCTTCACAGTCACAAGACAGAAATGCCTTGTTTCATGTTGTTTTTTAATGCCTCCGAGAAAGGATACTTTTGTGTAATCGTGGTGCTGTAACACCATGTTGTAAAATTCACCAGTTTGCTTTGATAAACAATATTTGTTCTGGATGTGTGAAGCTTTTTGATACTTTCAATTTTGAAATGTTCTCCATTTTTTTTTCCCCCTTCGCAATGGCTGAATAAATTTGTCAGTCAGCATTGTGGGAAAGACAAACGAGTTCATCTGTAATGATGAATTTTTAATCAGTTTGTATTGTCAGCCGCGAAAAAAACGGTTTCTCCAGCAGTCATTAGTGTGTTGACAGATAGCCATATGGAGGGCTGCGTTCATGATGCGTGTGTGTGTGTGCGGGTGTGTGTTTTTTTACCATGTGGAACTCACATAGTGCTAAATCGTGAAAACAGCAGGTGAATGTTTTAACAAGTACGGACACTCCCTTGATACATTGGCATCAACCATGAAGCCCAACATTTTCCTTGGTACACATGTATGTGTCACACTTTTCTTTTTTTTTCTTTTTTCCATTCCATCAGATGAACTCTTGAGTCTCTGACCTAGATCTCTATGAAAGTACCAGTACATGTACATTTATCTGTACCTGTATATTAAACTGAATAATAATAAGTTTTCTTAATATCAAGTGCACATTATTTTAAAACTAAACCAAAGGGTTAAAACAAAACAAAAGACACGTTAAATTAGAAAATTTTTCACAACATGCAATACTTTAAGTCAACTATCAGGGCTTGAATTTAGGGGGAAATATCCGCAAGACTGCAGGGCTTGTAGGTCCAAATTTGTATGGTCCAGAATTCATTTTACAAGACAAGAATCAAAATGAGCTGAACAAGCACTAAGAGAAGATCTATCTGATTTGTCTTGAGCCTGAAAATGTGTACTTCGATACTCAACAGAATGGAAAGATATTATTTTAGTCAACACTTTTTCACAAAGATATTACGCAATGAGGTAGCCTATTACTATTCAGTTGAAAAGCCCAAGACTGCCGCGCTTGTGCGGTCTTGAGTTTACTGGCCCCGACGCTAAAACCACTGGCCTCTGGCCTGCGGTCCAGCGTTAATTTTGAGCCCTGCCGTACTTGTATTGTGGGACATTAGGGCATGCGCATACTACCATAAAGAAGTTATGCACATGGCATGATGCTGACAAAGCAAATCAAAGTATTTTTAGAACTTTGAAATTGCGAGAACATCACATGCTCGTCTTGAAACGCAACAGCCTCATCACAAAATAAGGCATCCGTCAGGTAATATTTACGAGTGCATTTCAGTCTGGCTGCAAGGATTAAATTGACAACAGTTTTGCCAAATTAGACATTACCTCTCTAAATAAGAGCTGGGAAAGGTAAATGCCCTGCTGGAAAAATCTCCAGTGATTTCCTGAGTTGGTAAGGTGAGATTGTCGCCCAGGGCATTTTCAGCCATGATGTTCAATCACATTGAAAAATAAGTGATTGTCAAAAGTAACATTACTTATAAAAACCGTTCATAGATTGAATTTGGGGACAGGGAAACATAGCAAGT
>CM021526.1:5247816-5270579 GCA_010994315.2 Pisaster ochraceus | reverse complement strand
TTCATTATATTAAAACGGCATAAATTAAAGGCTAAAGCATAAAGTATTTACTAGGCCACAACTACTTAACCTGGAACTGAGGTAATGTAAATACGCAAACAGCTTGTTTGCTTAAAATACTAAATCTACTTTTTTTTTCTTCAAATGTTTACTGAAAATGCATTCTAATTAAAAGGATCTTACAAATAAGAATATCACAGAACTTAAAATGTTAAATAAAATTATTCAAATGAACCCAAATTTACAGAGATTAGCGAACCCTTATACGGGTATCTTGACAAGATTTCATAAATCAACAAAAATGAAAGACAAAATAAAAATTGGTCTTAATATACACAAAAATCAAAACTTAAGACAGCAAGAAGTGATTAATAAAGGTACAGAAATGAACACAAACCCCAGAAATTGCATCTGCTATACACGGAAATTTAACCTGATATATTTTGTTTGTATATAGTTAGAGTAACTTGAACCTGTCCACAGGTTTTGCTTGTGTACATTTTAGGGGTCGTTCATAATTATATATATAATTATATATATATGAATTCCTGCTTAAAATTGCCAAAGGTCTGGAGTATAAAATATTGCATGCAAAACTTACATAAACTTGTTTGACCTGATATAGTTAAGGAATTGAAATACAATCCGTCAAACCTGTGTTCAGATTAGGCAAACATTACACAGGTGTACAGAAGCTAAGCACAGGAAACAAAAATCTGCTGAGCCCAAAAGTGCACATCACCTCTACATAATGTGATGTTTTGGCCGGTGACCTACTTATGCTGTTAAGCAAATTAGTGTACTTAGCAGCTTGTAACATGTCTTGTCTTCATTAAATCCCCTTGCAAATCTAAGTAGATTCACACGCTGCATGGTTATGGTAGATGTTATCTGCCCCATTGTTTCGATATGGGTATCACAAGCAGCTATTACCTTCCCATGGTCTGTCGTTTTGTGTGTCAAATTGCATGTAAAAATGCAGAGTGTGTCTATACACTGCCTAAAATGTGCACTGTACAATAACACAAGGGGAATCCAACTCCCAAAATGGCATTGCCAGGTTTATCATGAGTGATGAATTCAGGTGAGTTGGGTCAAAACGTCATCTGATAATAAAAAAAAGGTCAAACAAGCTTCCCCTAACCCCTTATCTGTGTGCATAAATTACAGAGATCGCAAATAAATGTCTTCAAAAGAAAACGATCAAACATAAGGCCCCTTCATACATACCACCAATTTAAAATATCATACTTCCATACCTTAGACTGGTAAAAAAAAAACCATAATCATCAATGCAAAAGTTGAGAGGCAAATGGTTGTTTTAAAAAGAATAAAAAGTATTACATTAAGGCATCAAAGTTATTTGTTGTTGTTGATGCATTGAAACCAATTAAATCATTTATTTATTCATTAAAAGTAGGAATATTCTTTGTATATATTCCTAAATATACAAAAACCACATCCCAGGCACTTGCCAGATTACATTTTCTCTTAATGTAGAATTGTCTTACAACACTAAATATATAACAGAGATGGAATGTCCGAACAATTGAAGCAAACAATAAATGGGGTTAAAGGCTAGATTTGTGGACAAGTTGTAAATGTTTGTCGCGGTGATAGTGTAATGGCTCTACCACGACTCTCGCGACATTGCTGCTCTCTGTGGCTCCCAACTATTGCCACATTTAAAAGGCGCCGTAGTTTCAAGAGCAGAAGTCTCGCCAGAACAGCACCAGTGCCGTGAGATTCCAGCAAGAGCTGTAACACTAGCACCATGACAAACATTTTAATGACTTGTCCAATAACCTTGGCCGTAATCAGTGTCAAGGAACTGGTAGTTTCTCAAACTAAATATTTTATTGCATTGAAAAAGTGGTTACTTTTCTTCTGATTCTGAGTTCAGGAGATGATCTGATAAGTTTGTCTAACAACTGCCATGAGGTAAAACAGTGGAGTGTATGGAAAGGTAATGAACCCCCCCCCCCCCATCCCAACAAAACTCCACACCAATGTTTTGGAAGCCTTTAAAAAAAAGGTTCATTTTGAAGTTTTGTTTTGTGAGCAAAGTTTACAGTGACATGGAATTGACCATCAAAGCTATAAGTATAAGTTCCTTCTTGTGATTCAGGGCGACTTGACCTATCTTCAATAATGAAAAATGAACACCCCCCATGTGTTCTCTCTGCGTGGCAAGCGTTAGTTTTAAGGGTTTAAAGAGGCCAGTGTTTGAATGACTGGATTTGATTTTGTCTCGATGTATCAATCCTCAAACAGGTTAAGAATATGTCTACCTCCTCACAGTCATCCTTTGTGTCTAAAGTGGACCCACAGCAAAAAGGAAACATTTTATCACAGATTTGACGTTTCATGGAAATGAAAGAATGAAAAGAACTTTCAAATGATTTCCACCACTTGATGGTAAAAACTTCCTCAGTTCACAACAAAACGTTTTGGTGTGTGTGTGCACTATTCCAAGGAGATGATGCTCCACCATTGAACCAACTGGCCCTGTTTGTTAACATCCGTATCCCACCACACAAACTATCGGAATCAGTTCAGACAAGAAACTCACTGTGTTCAATGCATGAAACAAAACCAAAAAAAACCTCCCTGACATACCTCTTAATACTACTAAATCTCTGGCATCATAACTACTACAATTATAAACTCAAATTTAGTTAAACTTCATTCATGTCACATAGGCTAAGATGAGTTGATTATTTCGCAAGTACTGAATTCTAAATATTCTTGAGGGCTTAACAGAGACGGGCCAAACACGTGTTACATAAAATTGATAGATAAAAACATTACGCAGTAAAATATCCCGATTCAACAAGTAAAATTCTTCTTCTCAAAAAAAAAGAAAAAACGAAGAATGGAATATTGTCCTTCCCTTTAGAAACAACCAAGACACGTATAAGTGATTCTTAGCTTGGTTGGAATATTTACAAATTATATATATATATATATATATTGCTTTTGGCAAATAAAGAAGGAAAAATTGTAGAAATGGAATGATTGATAAAACCATTGTAATACTAGATACAAAAACTTTTTGATGACTTTACACAACATTCTCATTACTTATAACAAAGTCCCAAAGGCGTCTTCGGGTGATTGGAAAAATAACATTTAACATCTCAATCTTCATTTAATACGTGGTTTTTTTTTCTACCCATAAAACAAAGTGAGCCCAAAATACATGGTTGATATAATAAAACCAATATTGAGATTCCTTAATAAATTTATGATTTATACAATTTCAATTTCAGATAAAATGTCAGCTGTTTGTAGATGATTATCTACCCCTATCTTTGTCATTTTAACTTAGGAATTTCCTGGGGGGAAAAAAGCAAGCAGTACTGTTGGGACTCAACAATGCTATTTTGTTCTTATTTCTGACATAAATACTTGTTTTTGAGTTGTTCTAGATTGTGTACTGATAAGAGTTTATTTCAAAAACATGTCAATTGGTCATAATTAGCAATAGGCCACATTAGAACAACAAAGGCACTAATTGTATGCAACCGGTTGATAATTACCTGTTGCAAGAATTCTATGTAAATATAACTTTGTTTCCCTACCATCTACTGTATTCAAACTACAAAATGTATTTACATGATATTGAAAAGATGACAACTGCGAATCCAGTTTTGAAAACTTACAAACCCACAAAGTACCACCGACAAAAAAGGGGGGGCGGGGAAAGACAAACCCCCACAATGATTAGCGTCATTACAAAAGTCAATTACTAAAATACACTAGTCATCTGGCAAAAATCACCCCTTTATAAGTTCCACTTTAGTTTGGAATCCTGCACTGCAATCCATAATGCTACTGGAAATTGTATTGTATTGGTGGTCTTCAGAAGGCACTTGTGGCATAACAAAAAATTGCCCCTCTCCATTTTTAAGCTGAAGTCAAAATGTGAAACCTTGTCCTCTTCAAAACTGATAACTTAAACTGGGGGACTGGGCAAGAAATTGCCTTGAACTGTCAGAATGATGGATGGAAGGAAGAGATTTGACTTGCTGAATTACTTGCCACTCTTGATTTATAGAAATCTGTAAAGTGCAGGTATTACTTGGTCTACATTGCCCATCTGGTGATAGGAAAAGATGTCTTGACAAAGATTAATCTAACGTCTCTCGATTTGGGTCGATCTTCCTATGAAAGTCAGGTTGGGTTCACTTCTACCATCTTGAAATCAAACTTATTGCGAGGAACTGTTAACAGATTTATTTCACTTATTTACAATGATTTCATACCCGAACATTTTAAGAACTACCTAAAAGCGTGTGTTATATCACTCAGCATACACATCAAATGTGCGATTTTTCTTTTTTTAAACTCAACATAGTAACATTAATCATAATTTTTGTCATCTAAAATTTTAAACAATAGTACTTCTCATTGTTGAACATTATTTTGGCATATGTGGTAAGTAGTGGCAATCAAACACTGTTGTAAAAACAGTACAAAAAATAGACATTTATTTGTTTGGGAGAAATTCCTCACAGCAGCAATTTAAACCATTTCCAACAGAACTGACATTTTTAGTCTGTTTTGTATTTAGTAAAGCTGTGGTGAATCAAATTCACCCATCAAGCTGGTTTGCCACCGCACAATGTGGTGGAACAACCGTAATATTTGAGTTGTGTGATTTTGAGATGAACTGATGAAATTAACGCAATTCTTAGACCTGTGTAACACCGGTCATCGTCAGAATGATGTATTAAACTAAACGCTAGTTCAGATGTGCCCACTTTGGCAAGAAATCTACCCTCAGTATATCTCAATCTAGCCTCCTCTGGCCAATAACTTTAGGATAATACAGATAATTGGGCTTGACAGTCGCAATGGATGCTTCCTGCAATCAGCAGGCTTTAGTTTCTGTATTATGAGAAATGACGCCATTTTCTACATCAATTTTGATCCTCTCCTGGACTCATCGGCGCTGACATGTCACCGATGAGACTTCTTAAGACGACCGTAAACATCAAACGTGAGGAAGGGGGGAAGGAGGAGGAGGATTGTCACATCAGATGACCATAAATATCAAATCTCATTACTCTGTCGATATAAAGCCCTAATTCTAGTACTATTGGAACAAAATCATTACGTGGAAACCTCTCGCAGGCTTGCGCTTTCTTTGTTATACTGATGAATTCCATTAGGCCGTGAGTGTGTGGTTGATTTTCATGAGATACCTCGGCCAGCTCTACGGGTTACAGCGTCCCTCCCTCTTAGGAACAATTAACCAGGACATGCAGTTTATAGAATCTACAGCCAAAGGGATGGATCAAGTCTGACGCGGAACACCCAGAGAGTGATGAATGGCACTTTTGGCTGCTATTGTTTGATAGATGTCATTGCAATTAGTTCAGGTCTCACTTAACCTTTCTAAGTTTGCCGCTCCTGCCCTTGTTCAGGGGGGAGAGGGGGGGTTTCTAGAGGATACAGCTCCCGTTTAACATCATATCTTTTTATCCTTGTGACATTCAGATGACCAAATCCTCAACAGGAAGAATCAATTAGCCCATTCGCTGGATTTGGAATGACGATGAATAGAAATCCACACACTTTTAACCGCCATTATAAATTTTAAAAAATGAAGCAACCGTGCTTCTATCCCCGTACACAAAGACTCTCAGGCACATAGTTCTGTTACAAGTGTACATTATTCAATGAAAGCAATTGGTAAAATCGGTAAAAAGATATACGTACATAGAATATTCTTAATCATAATTACACTTATGGCACTTTTCAATTCCCAAATACGAGTTTTAAATATGTTTATAAATGTTCTCTTGTGTATCAAATCGTCAGTTGCATGCAGCTATTTTTTCTTAATCTTTATAAAAAAGGAGAAGTACTTTTTTTTTTAAAGTGGGTGAGTTGTATAATAAATACACTTTTCTTCTCCACTTCGAGTTGTTATTTATACACAGAGGTGTATTGTGACCACATTGTTAGAATAATAGTTTGGCATTATAACGCTGGTCGGAAATCCACACTACAATCAACTCTGGGTCTACGGCTGATCGGCAGCAGCCAGCAACAGTTGAGAAGTAGTACCTGCAGAAAGGGGTGCATGAGACCGAGTGCCACTCTTGGGCCCAACTGAGATACGGCTACAAACATCGGCTAACTTGCTTTCTAGGCCAAGCCGATATTTTGTCAAGTTTATCGGCAGACGGAAGCTAAATTTCTCATCGTGGGTCACCAGTTTCAAAGTGAAGGATTGACTTACTTTGAACATGGTGCATGTAATGAATGCCTGCAATCTACAAACCCATCACCAAGCTTGATTTTACAGCTTTAAAGAACTACGGGAACGTTTCTTAAAAGATATCTGATCTAATTTTAACCAAGATTAAGCTATCTTGTGTGATTCACGGAATCAACAGGTGTGGAATGCATGGAGTAATCTTCAGTCCCTCTTCCCGTCTTACTCAAGCTCCTCCAAGCAGTTGGACGACTTGAAGAAATCGGGCAGCGGCTCGTCCAGCTTGCCGATCACTTTATAAATTGTCTTCTTCCAGGATGGTTCGGAGTCCTTGCCAAGTTTGATGGCTTCGAAGAATTCACGCAGGGTGCAAGTTGACACATTCATAAAGGATTCTGGAACCTGGATAAAAACAGAAGAAGAAGGAAATAACAGCCTTTGTATGACACTCTTTCTGATTACTGGCGATGTCATTTAAGAACAAATCAGCTGTCGACCGTTTCTGAGGGTGACTCTCTTTAGTATAAGTTGCCATAAGCTCATCATCATAAGTGCATTGCTAGCTGTATACTTTCCCTGAATGAGAAACTGTGCACACTTTGTGCTTAAGAGAAAGGACTTTTAACTTTTGGATGATCAATTTGGTTTGACTGGCACAATGATGGGGGTTAGACAGCAAAATTCAAGTCCTGGTGGTGGTACAGTACCCCTGAACTTGTATCCATGTGTTGATGTGGCTTTGGGTCAGGGAACCAACTCAGTGTATTACAGTAATACCAGCGATGCATGGCGTTTGAATGTTGTTGGCAAATTTGCTGAAAAATAGATTTGCCAAATGTATAAAACTGGCTGGAAGCTTTGGGCTGATTTAGGGTAGCTTAGCAATAACAATTGAATATCAGTATAATATGAAAAATGCACCAAGATAAAACAACTACTGTAAACCAGCATGAATCGGAACTATATTTAAGTATCATATTTTTTACGCACACCTATTTTTCAATGTAAATGTTAGTAATGCAATTTCAGCCAAGTGGGGATGTTCCATTGAGAATAGAGGTCAGAACATTATCTTAAAGTTGATGTAAAAACCCTGTCTTCAATGTCAACAATGGGTACATTGGAACGCTAGCTGGCAGCAGGCTTACCAGGTAACAGTTTCCATTGTTTACGCAGTTTAGTTCTGAGCATGCGCACATTACCGAGAACAATGGATTTACCTGTTAGTCTGCTGCCACCAAGCATCCTAAAAGTCCCCCAGTCACATTAAAAGTAAATTCTGGCATCAACTGGCATCAAAGTTTAAGAAAATTGAAGAAAAAAAGTGAGAGATGGGGAATTCCTGATGCTGATTGGGAATGCTGTTCCAAAGTTTGGGGCCAGCTATTGAGAAAGACCTATCGCCGAGAGATTTAGAACTTAAAGGAATGGTAGAAGAGGGTTGTCTTTAGAAGATCCGAGGCCCGCCCTGCCCGGTTGATACAAAGTGAGTAGATCACACAAGTACAGTGTCTGTGGTTCATCATTGTTAACAATACCAGTACAACTACCCAGGCATATCTTATATGTAGCTACCACTTCACATGAGCTAATGTTTGTGATTCAAATACACAATACATGAGTAATGTTCCCAGCCTCCCAGGAAATGTGTCCTAGCTCGGTCAGAACCAAAACGACTGCTACAAGAAAAACACTCCATCCCGTGGGTTAACCACAAACTTAGTTTTGAGTACGGTCAGGTACTTTGCTTTTAACAACTGCATTTCCAGCAAATATTGAAGACACTTTTGGTAGGGCAATTAACAATTTGTTCCTGACAAAGAAAGAGTCATTTCCTTTGTAAAACAATGACTGGCTGTAAATAACTCCATGGCCGAACCCACACTACTTAGATAGCACAATAAGAAAAACAGCCAACAGGAAAAAATAACCTTGAATAATGGTTTCATTTTAGGCTGACTATTGCCAAGGAGTTAAGAAAAATGCACCGAACGTTACTACTGCTCCAGATGTGATACAGCCTTAGGTCATAACACAGCCACGCAAAGAAGTAATTACATGAAAGACGAATAAAAAAAAAATTCATACACTCCAAGTGGTCGTAAAAATGTACTCGGCCTTCACTTGGGAAGAATAGCCGCACCTTGAAATAGTACAGGCAGGAGGCAGGTCAATTAAGAAGGAAATCGGTGGTGTGCCTGGATCAAAGGAATATCGTATGGGATGTGGCAGAAATCACAAACGTTAAGGACACCGTGGTATTATAGGTGACTTGCTAAACACAGGTACCGTGTACAACTTACATCAAAAGGAGTTATGCAAAAGGAACACAAAGTACGGGTGACCTTTGGTGTATAGCGGAGACAGCGGGCGACAGCCATCCAATGACGACTTGACAACTTCCTGATTATATGGTCCCGAATTAAAATACTCCAAGAGGGTATGAGAATAAATAATGGCATCCTGGGGTTTATATAGATGGATGGCTAGCGGTAATTGCCGCTGCTGTTTGTTCGTGTCTTGAGGAATCTCACATGATTGATGACTTTCCATTTTCGTCCTTTCTTTCATGGGAATCCAAGGTGAGACTATTCACTGAATATGTCTTTCAATTTTTATATCAGTGGCGAGCGACCTTGGTGCATACACTCCCTCGGATTCTTGAAAAAAAGTGCAAGTAACTTATGCACTTTTGGTTTTGGTTGACGTCAAACACATAAATACATGAACTAAATTGGAGCACACTTTGCACACAAAAGACACCGCCTCGCACCAGGTTCATTTGACAGATTCTGCTCAATTTTGCTCGGCTTGATTGGTATCCCAGTTTCTAAGAACCATAAGCCCTGGGATGCGGCGGTGACATCCTGTCTACAGACAAACCTAAGACTAGGTAATGTTCCTGAGTCACGCAGCAAGATATTAAACTCAGCCTTCCAGTAGATCCTGGACAGCTAGCACGACTGAATCATAGAATGGCAACATCTCTAATTGGAGATTTACACATAGAACACACTCTCCTTATAGAATCACTGCAGCCAAACTTACAAACCCGTCTAATTAAAAAAAACAAATGCCTGTATTTAATTAAATGGTTTAAGAGATGTCAATTGAAAACCAAGGGCGGCTCCACCATCTTAACCAATTCTGTAAAAATATCCTGCAAGTTTAAAAAAAAAAGCTTAAATGTTTGACATGAGAGTGACAATAGCAAGGCTGTTGGGATAATCAATGTGGTTACAATATGACTCCCCCGCCCCTTAAAATGTTGCTCTTTTAGAAACAAGTTGAGAACAAATCTCCACATCCCCCTGCTCTAAAAATAACCCCATGCTTCCAAGTATTACGTCTATATTAGTGTTTCTATAAACAGACAAGCAGGGGATGGCTCTATTTCTGCACTAAGTCCAACCGCTTTGACTTGACCTGTATCATTATGGAGATGCACCTACAATCTGTTACTTCTTCCTAATGGAATGATGACACCAGTGGAAGGGACTGGTGCTTTTAAATATCAGTCTCAGAGTAATTGCCCCTGGGGGGCCCATATCTGGATACCAGAGCAGGCGGGCAAATTGGCCACGGATTAAGAACCATCCTACTGCAGCAGATTGTGTCCATTGTGCTATGGTTTAGTAGTGCCCTGGATCATGA
This sequence comes from Pisaster ochraceus, assembly GCA_010994315.2. Taxonomy (NCBI): domain Eukaryota; kingdom Metazoa; phylum Echinodermata; class Asteroidea; order Forcipulatida; family Asteriidae; genus Pisaster; species Pisaster ochraceus. The sequence continues at coordinate 5,260,696 of CM021526.1, read as the reverse complement.
TGCCAGGGGCTATGGGAGTGTCTGGTCTGCATGTGGGGGGGGAGGGACACCCACCCTCCTCAATCAGCAGATTCAAAGAGACGGTGTGATATAATTCTGTTTTTCTCTCCCACCAGTACATCCACATAAACTGTTTAGTTTTCCAGAAACATATCTGAACAATATACTCATCTTTAGAAATTTGACATTTTATGTTTACACCTCATTGAGGAAACAAACACACAGCCTCATATTTCGATATGAATTTAACCGGAATAATACGCCTCCCAAGCCATGAGAATTCACATAACATTTAAACACCTTTTTTCCCCTCGAAATTTAATGCCTTCCTGAGACAATTGGAACAACAACTTTATCCGTAGTAAGTTTATTCATGCTGATAACAAAAATGTCCTTTTCCTTCTAATCCGTAAAATGACACTGAAGGAGGTTTATTTTAAAAAAGATTCCTGTGATATGGATGGTGATATGCGGCATTAAAAGAAAGTGTAACACCAAATATTGCCTCCTGTATTGCCAATAATTAATTTTGAAGAAAAAACAAAACAAAACCAAATCAAAACAACAACAATTTGGTTTTCTAAAAATCTTGACAGGAAAACTGGTGTCATGTATTACAATAACTAGTCTATTTCCTTCGTACTATCACACAACATGGTACTGGGAAAATAGTAAGTCACAGGATTGTTCCAAGATGGCAATTCAAGAACATGTTTCCTGCAAAGTTTCCCCCCCCCAAAAAAAAAACCCCAAAACAACAACAACAACAACAACAACCCAAAACCCCAAAACAAACAATACTTCCCTTGCTTTGAGAATTGAAACATTTAGAATTTGTATTCAGCATTAAAATGGACGAAAAAACCATGAGGAATAAAAGAAGAAGAAGAAGAAGAAAGAAAGAAAAAAAAAACCATCCAAAGTATTAATGACAACAGCAATTAACACAAGCTCAACAATAGTTCTAAACAGATGATGAAATAAAAAAGTTCCATATTGTTGATGTTCCGATGGACACCAAGTAACACAGTAATAACACCTTTAGTTGGATAGTTAATGACAGCAATTTACTCGGATGCGATCAGTGGAGTGAGACGAGGTCTCCGTTTTGTTCTCTGGAACAAAACCTAGACTGAGTGGAGACATTGAGAAAAAAAAGACCAACACTGCTTGACCTTGCGCACAAAGGGGTTGCATCCATTGGAATCACTCTGCAAAACCATTCTTTATATTAACATTGGTTTCTTTCTCTTTACTTTTTTTTTTTCCGAGGGGGGTAGGGGGGGTAAAGTTAACCAGGTTCTGCTTCAGTAACAGTCCTTGGATCTGTGTTCAAAACATGACTGCTGGAAAAATAAAAACTTGCTGGGTACTTCATTTTATCGACTGCTTTTGTCTTCCCTCCGTAAAATGGTTTATGTTTGTGATTAGGTCAGCCGTATCAGGCTGCCATACACGAGTTCATTTGGTTTTTCAAGCGTGCGCTTGGGTGAAGTAGTGACCAAATGGTATGGTTACACATTTCACAACATGTTTCTGTTATGGTGCAATGCAATTCTTGTTTTCGTCTCAGAGTTGTTGTGGCCCCAGTTTTGAATGGATGTGGTTTTCTTTAGTAAGATGTTATTGTCAGAGTTCATAGAAATATGAAAGTCTTAAAAAATTTTTTTTGGGGGGGGCGAAGTTTTAACAAGTTTAGTGGTGCTTTTGTGGTTGCTGTTTTACAATGACTACTATAGATGTCAGATAATTGGTCACTCCCTCTTTCAAGTAACAATGCATTCAATGAAACCAGTACAAGAATCCTAGTCATGTACAAACTGTGAGAAGGATGGAATAGAGCGATGGCTGTCGTTTGGCCGTTTGCACCCACTAAAGCCAAAGCTCTTGGGGGTCAGCGTAGGTCCACGCAGTTATAAAAAAAAAACACCATGAGTTTCTGGTATAAAATTATAAGACCTGTTGTGTGTGTTCCCTAGGCATGGGGTAAAGAAAGCACGGTGGTTCCCTTGTAGGACCATTGCGTGCAACCACTCAAGTGTTAAGAAGCACTTAACTCCTCTGAATGTGTGCTTTCCTTTCAGGCCGCTCTGGCAACAACTTTCAAAGGAGTTTCTGCATCGTTAGACATGCCGTTGGCCAAACCCATGCAGTGAGTGTCTTTGTGAAGTTCAATGCACAAACAACTACTTTTTGGGTGCATTTAGTTTAGGTTTTTTTTTCTTCTTTTCTTTGGGTGGGGGGAGGGGGGGGGAGAGTGAAATCTTTCTCTAACATATCCTTGGCTAAGAGTCAAAAGGCTTAGTTTTGGTAAGTAGCCCGGCAGAAATTCTATAAATTAAAAGAATTCTTCTTGAAGTTATTTTTCCACTTCCTCTTTGTTGTGTGTGCATGCCAACCCAACTATGAAGCACAACAGCAATAAAAGATTTCAGAAGGTTCCAAGAGGGTGTTCTGCTTCAGTGGAATTGCTGGAGGCAATACGAACAAAGACGCGCCAAAAGGAAACCCAAAGTTTGAGACAGTCTTTTGTGAATCGTAAACAAGCTTTATGGGATGAAAATCCTTTTAAGAGTCTGGGAAAAATAAAATTATGGTGGGGGGTGATACCAACCCGTCAGAGTTGCAAAGATGAATGATGGACAATTATAAAAACACAGGACAGGTGGTGGGGGCCACCTCTTTCTACCTTGAATATCAACTCATATGAATAATGGAGTCCAGTGGTTTTGGATGCAATTATCGCCAGATAAAACGTGTAAAAGTATTAGGTGTATTTGTTCCTTTTTTCAAGTCTAACACATGACGCAAGATGAACAGACTCAAGGAAACCAAAACAGACTCTTCTTGGCAATTGGTGCTGGATATGTGGCATGGTGTTACCCTCCCTCCTCATGTGTCTTTATTATGTTCTGGAAAATCTCAGGAATTCTTTAGAGGATTTTAATTGTAGAGTGTATGGGGGTACTTCTGTACAAGAGGGAAAAGAGTGTGTTCAAGTATGGGAACATTTGGAGGGGGGTGGGGGGACCCTCTGCTACATATCGGGCCTGGTATACCTCTAGGGGTCCATGGGATTGTTACATAGATCACCAGTCCAGAATTTAACATCTGTTTATCTAAAATATACAAACTCTTAAATTCTGCATATTAAGTTGCCAATACAGACAACAATAAAGACGAGAATCTAGGTACATTATGCACCTAATTGTCCACAAATCCCAAGCTAAGTTTCTTGAAACCCCAAGAATTAGAAATATGTGAGTGCATGATTCTAGTTGTGGGGTCTGCTTTTAAAATATTATACAGTATTGATAAGGACCAAAAAAAAAATCATTCTTCAGTTTGACTCTGAAAGCTTACTGATTGTGAAGTTCACACTAGAGCCCAGATTTTCATGTAATATGGCTGATGAGACAAACCATGAACACTATCTGCGATTATTTTGTAAGCTCTACCAATAGTTCCTTTAACTAGAGAGACATCATTATGAACTACACAACAGCTTTCAATACATCTGTGTGGAATTTTAATTACATTGAATTGAAGCAGTTTATATTTAAGCACTTCCTAAACAAGATGGCCGCACTAAACAAATGATTCAGAAGGAAACCAAGTAGAAAGTTGCTTCATGATTGGGTGCAACTCTTACCCAAACAACAGCAAACTCAAAAACAAGGCATACAAATACATGACAAACATGCTTTAGAGCTGTTTGCTTGAGTTGCAGACAATGAGAAACCAGGTTCACACACTATTTCTGATTTCTAGGTATGATGGTTATAATTGCCTTTAAAAAAAAAACCAAAAACAAACTGATAACCAGATGACAAACTGAGCGGTATTGACTACAACCCGCAATGTTTATGTAAGACTGTGCAGAACAAGAAATGATCAAATCAGATGTAGAAGCAGCCCAAGGAGTTTCCTTGGGCGCTGTCCCACAAGGAAACATGACTTGATTACTGTAATCATCAATGCTATCAAACCAGTGTCATGCTGGGTTTGGCCTTGGTTTTGGCAAACTAAAAGTCCTTCAATAGGGAAGTGGCACGGCCAAAATGTCTTGGCACGTTCAGATCAAGAATGATTTTATTTCTGTAGAGCGGGGATTTGAGTGCAATTCTCAGCATTCACAATTCAATCACCAAATGTTTCCCCTGTGGAATATTTCCTGGGGGGGGAGGGAAGGGGGGAGGAGGGGAATCGGTCTTACCTGGAACTCGTTGCTCTTGTTGTAATGCATGTTGAGAGTACGGAACAACTCCATGTCCCTGATGACCAGAAGATCTTCACTTTTATCCACCCCGTCGCTCATGGCCTGCCGTGCAAACTTCTCCATCTGAATGTAGTAGAACTCCCGGAAGTTGCTGAACCACTGCAGGTGGGTGCGGAGAATAAACGAGGTGTTAGCAGGAACAGAATAGTGAGGACTAAGATTTGCCAAGTAACGAGTAAAGAGAACAATATCAACCAAATGTGCGGCACCTTCTTCAAAAGGTTGCTTTGGGAAAAACAAAAAAAGGCCACAGAGAGTGAAAACAAACAAGCAAATTGACTGACAACTAATACCGGTACTCAATACTAATTTGGGCGGATAATCATCCTTACATGCAGCTGAGAAGCTGAATTGTGAAAGACGCGGCTACAACGTGTCTGAGCCACAGACATGAAAGAGGGCCTTTGGCAGCCAGCCACATCGGCCCCATATACGACCACGGAGCACAGGCTGCGATTGAAAGTGTTTGATTTTTCTGGAGGGAGGAAAAATTGTTGGCCCGGAGAAAAACCCTTGTGGCATGGGAGAGAACCACTGCACAGCTCTACTCACAAATGGCCTCAGCCGGGAATCGCACCAGGGCCACAGTGGTGAGAGGTGAGCACTTTACGCACTAGCCACCCATGCCATCAAACAATTTCAACATTTCCGGCAAGAAAACAGAAAGTGACAGACATCCCTTATCGACTTCACATAAGCATTCACACCAGTTAACAAAAAGTACTCAGAAAAAGAAACCAAAAGTCTAGTTTAAATGAATGAATAACCAAAAGCAAGTCATTTCTCAAATAAATAAAACCATGACAAAACCATAACCCAAGCAACTGCAAGAACTGAACCTACTCTTGGTCTTCCACAATACTTAAAAACACTTCAAATACTGGGGAAAGATTAAGCCGATTAGGTTTAATGGAAAACCAATTTCAATATTTCTCTAAAATACAACATTTCCAACAAGAAAATAGAAAGGATAGTGACTGAAATGACTTACTGACTTCACATTAGTGTTGACACCAAAATTAACTCAACTCTTAGCATACTTTTTAGTTAAATTTAAAGCAGTTGATCATCAACAAGTGTAAGTTTTCAACTTTCAAACTTTTTCAAACTTCTTTGAACTTATACAAGTTGTTTGTAAACCATACAAAAAACATCAAGAAACATATTTAATTTGTAGATTTGTAATAAACAGGTTCTCCAATTCTGAAGGGGATTGTCACCAGCTGGTTTAATAATGTGCTTCTGGAAACTCAAGAGGCCAAGTATCAAATTGAAATGTCAATTTCCAAGGAACATTACAACAAGTTCTCAAGATCACCTGCTCTAAACGGCTTAACATGTGGTAACTCACACATCTACATGAAGAATACCACCGTCCCCCCCAACACCAGAACCCTGAGTAAATACTGACATGAGCAATGGTGCATTTAGAGATTGGACAATTCCGTTTACCTTGATGATCTGTGAAGTGTTGTGCCTGTTGAATTTGACGTCTAGAAAGTGCTGTCTGAGAAGGGCAGAGCTGGGGTACCTTGTGTAGAAGAACATCAACTTGGCCTTGCGGAGGTGAGTCGGAGTCAGTGTAGATGTCAGAGAGTACACCGCAGTTAAGGAATAATGCTTTCTCATTGACCTCACAGTTGGTTTGTAACTTTTGTGAAACACTTAGTGTGAGCGAAAACCCCGGCAAGGCAATTAGGGCAGAAATAGTGGGCGCTGTCATCACAGAGCCCTAGATCAAGCTCTCTGACCATTACTACCCGTCACAACACATCATTATCTTGACAGTAATTTTACAAACTTTTGACAACACAACCTGGGTCTGATTTTATAGAGCACATTAAGGTTACCAGCCAAAATGCCATGTGATGTACATTACTTATTACTGGTTCCCTCCACGCTTTTGCTAAGCAGAAATATTTGTCAGCTGATACTTTGTGACTCTATAAAAAAAAATGGTCCATGATCTCATGTCATACACAAGCCTTTTTTATTTTATTACTTATTCTTAGGCTTTTATCTTGGAGAAGGAAAAAAACATGAGAATGTCAGACATGAGAATGTCAGACCTGCTTTAATAAAATGCATGTTTTCTTCATATGAAGGCAGCGGCTGTGAGATGGTTTCTCAATGAGTCAATTTCAAATAAAAAAAAGGGTTCGAACTTTAAATAAGGAAGGTCGCAAAAAGTGGCATTAGCAAAATTTCCATTCCTTTTAAAGTTTAAAATCAACCATCATGCGGTGAATCGTGTATTAATAAAAGAATGAACAAATATCCACCACCCCCTAAAAAAAAATTTAAAAAAATATATACACAGGTCCCAGACACAGACAAATATCATATCCTTACAAGAGGCAAGATAAAAACCAGTCAATCAAAAACAATAATATATACATGCAAAAAAACATAATAATTTAGAGAATATACAGCCTTGGTGAATTTTACGTCAAGGATGACTGAATTAACAACATGTAAAACGACACAAGGAAGGCGATCTGCATATGAATAGGTGGTCCATGATTATTCTGATACAGCTGCTGTACACTTGAAGAACATATGGTTGTCTCGACACTGTTCACAGGCATTGTAAACTGCTGGTAGACAACTGCAGCTAAACAGGACTTCTCGGGCCATCAATGCAAGCAAATAGTTGTGAAGATTCTGTTGGGGGTGATAACAATGGCTTGGATTTGTTGTTGTCTGAAGTTACTGAAAGTACTGAAAGCTATTCCATTTGGCAAGCCTGGTTTTTCTGTGTTCCTAGTTCTAAACACATACCATTGGTGTTTCTTCAACGTCTTTGTACCAGGGGTTGGGGAGAGTTTTGGATGAAAGAAAGTGATCAAACGAATTCTGTTACTAGTTGTCCTGTTTTGAAAAGGAGTTTTTTGTTGGACAACATTTTTTATAATACATGTACAATAACTGAAACGCAGCTATTTTAGTTTGGTTATCTTTGATAGTTTGACAAACATTGCAACATTAATTGGTTTTTACTTTTTCTTTTGGAAGGTAAGGGCTTGACACGGCAGCTATATTCCCACAGTAAAAAAACAACATTCCAAAGCGGAAAAGGTGTCTCTTAATTATTTCTAAAAAAGCTTGCTTTTTTTCTTTTTTAACAGGAAAGGTTACACCGATGCCTAAAAAAAAAAGTTGAATGTCATTCTCAAAACATGTTTCTCTGAAGTCGGTTATTATTCAATGCCTTATAAGCACAATCTATCACCACGTTACAGGAAATTGATTGTGTTGGTTGAGCAGCAAAAGGAAATTATAAATTTCTACCTTGGCTCCTGGATTTAAATCCTACTTTCAACATACATGTAGTCTTGGCAACAAAGCAATCATTGAAATACCAACTTACTTTTCAAGGAAAAGACTATATTTTGTTTTTGTAAGAAGGAAGAAAAAAAAAAGTGAAAGGAAAACTCTGCTCCCGACCCCCCTGCCCATCTCAGTCTCACTCACATCAATCAAGAAAATCATGTTCATTAAAAGTGCGTCACATTTATAATAAAAAAAAAATAAAAAAATCCGAGGGTCTAGTTGTTGGGCAACACCTGCGATGGATGCAACAGTAGCAATTCATCACCGATTGCCATGGAGCTCAATTTAGCTCATAGAGGAAGAAAGAGGTAGGCCATGGAGCGATGCAGCAGCCGCCCTGAATGGGGAGCTCTTTGTGGAGTGAGGAAGACAATACAGGATGTGTGAAGAATAGTTGCCGACATGCATGGAATCATCTCAATGAAGTCGTTCAGCCCAAGGGGATTAGCTTCCATGGCCTGTCTTCAGCGAGACGGCACCAACCCTCAAGCCTCGTAAGATATCCCCCCACAGCTCGGAAGTCTAGCCATGTGGTGTGGGTCGCGCCGTGTAATTATCTCGGGGATTTTTTTCGCCCGCGAGTTTTCAGCATACAAGAAAAAGGCGGGCTTTACACAAATTATGGCTAGCGTCTTGTTATTGGCAACTTTGATTGATTGGCAGGGAGAGTTGTACAGGCACCAAACACTCGTCCTAATCTTGCCGCTTTTGTTGTTTAAAAGTTCAATTAATACCAAAGTTCAAGACTGCTTCGGGGACATGCTTAGAGTGAATGTACTTTTTGGGGGGTAACTTTAGGGTGAAAACTTGTGGCATCCATTTAAAAAAAAAGTAACAGGAAAATTTACAAAAAGTATAAAAACTCTTCAGCTGCGATCCCCTTGCACCTTAATGGTGGAACTTACCAATGGCGTAAAATTATAATCTCATACACAGTCTTCTAACTATTTCGATAAACAAGACAGAATTAATTTTGATTAATACACAAATCTGACTGGATGACCATTATCTATTCTTTAAGTATTTTCGTTGATTATTCAAGTATCGAGAAAAATTGATAAACCAATTGAGGTGAGCGCATCAACTACGCTAAGTCTAGGGCCCAATATCATAGAGCTGCTTCAACACAAGCAGTAACTAAGCACAAAGTAACGTACTAGAGTTAGGCTACCAGCCAAAATGACATGTATATACCATTTGTGATCGGTTTGTTGCTTGTGTTTGCTTAGCAGAAAACTTTCAGCATGAATGTATTTTTAAGCAGCTCTAAGAAACTCGGCCCAGATCACATTCCATAAAATACAGCTTGACCAAAGGTTGGACACTTGCGACCAAATAAATTCAGGTAAAATCTTGGGTAAAACTTAACAAATAACCACTGGTTTTGAAATACAGTGAGCCATTGAAAAAGAAACTAGAGCTGACAGAGTAAACATCCATTAGTACACAATAGCTGTTCCCTGTTGTTTTCCACTAAATGATAGTGCCACTGTTTGATGGATGAGTGATTAAGAATTGCTTCAGTGTCCGGCAGCGAGGCTGACAGAGTTTCAATGTGCTATTTCACACAAATTTCTCAGGAAACAGTAGTAATCACGGGGACTGGGTAAACAACTGCTTATAATTTTCATTTTCAAGAATATTACATAATGTCTGTTGAGATCACATGTCAGTTTGTATGAAGCTGCCGTCATTACAGCTAGACTCAGTTGAAAAGGTGTCGAGTACAATACAAGCACACCTTGGATCAATTTCATGAAGTTGTTCAGCAGACAAATATTGGGTTTTTTTTGTTTTTTTAAGCGTCTAGAAAAAATAATTGGTAAACCAGAGAGAAAATCCTTTCACTATGGTTAAAATAGTCCAAAAGAACTACACATTGACTGGTTCTTTGATTGGTAAAATGTGTTCACAAAGAAAACTTGTATCGGAGCTAAAGCAATTTTATGCATATTAAACAGCGGGATTGAATTAGGGGGCGCTTTATTAATAATAGTCAAACGAGACATTTACATAGGGAATAATGCAGGAGCCTCTATGCGCAACACAGTTTTCTTCAGCATCAATAAATGTTTAAAAACAACAGGAAACAGTGATAACAAACAAGCCACGTCTGAAAAGAGCTGGGCATGTTACTTTCATTTTGTACATTCTTTAAAAACCTACTCAGCATTACAGCTTCCCCTCCCCACATCTACTCAACAACAGAATGGTGCAATGCCAGTATGATATTATGGATATTATGGCAAGTGAATGTACATGAGGGATGGTAAATGTAGGGCAGTCAAATTTGTGAACAAAAAGGATATGGTCCCATTAGCTGGTGAGTAGCTAGACAGATCGGACAATCCTGGTGAGCCTCTCATCAACGAATCGCTATCTTCAGATTTGATGAAGGAATATGACAGGCCATCGTTGATGGTGTGGGGCACGTCACCGAGATCCCCTCCCCCATGGTTGGACATTGAGGTCTGCTGAGAGTGGGTCAGTAGAGGGCTCTGTGCGTACCTAGAAATCAAGTCGGGAAAAAATTGCGTAAGACTTTCTGGAAAATCTGACAGCATTGATTTGTTCTCACACCCTGGAATGTAAGCCCAGAACTGGAAATCAATAGCTGTTTTGAATTTGTGGCTATCAGCTGGCTCGACACTGTAGGGTTGTGTTGGATTAAGCAGGGAGGCAGAGAATCAAGCGGGTAAGAGGGAGGCCATGCAAACGCTGTGGAATTGTGAAATGTGTATATTACCTGAAAGTATCAACTTGGTGTAAAGGTTGTGTTGATATCAAATACCCGTCAGAATTATAGGGTCTGTGATGCTTCCTTTTTGAGAAAAAAATATATAAAAATGTGTTGTTGGCAACAGGATTGGTATTATAGTGCAAACTTTATTTATACAGTACATGAAGGAGACATGTACCGGTGTTTTTCCTGATTGAAATTGTGGTCAAAATAAAATGGTGGTAGCGTGCAAAGTTACACAGCAGACACAATGAACATCAGCCCTTGTACAGATCCAGTTATTGATTCATAGAAAGTCAAGGAAACATTTCATACAAAGTCTAACATTTTTGTGTGTGATTTGTATTTCCTTCATTTGGCTAATCATTGCAGTGAGGTGAAAATACTTCTAGTAAAATAACAAGTAGCCAGACAGGTCGCATCACTTTGGAATCAGACCTGCATTCAATGCCAAGTTTTGGCAGTACTGAACTCCTAGAAAAGTGTGATTTCTATTCTAAGAAAAACTTTCTCTTTCCTTGTGAAAGTAACGATATTAAAATACAATCATAAAAACAGCTTTAACTCCAATTTCTGATGAACAAATTTACACCATTTGCATCGATTCGGGTTCATGCAGATATCACGCATATTTACACTTGTTTGTCAATAGTACAATAGTACAATAATACAAATACTAAAACAACATACTGTAATTGGTAGATTGCAGCAGTTTCATGGGTTTGCACAATTTATAAAAAAAATTCCATCATACGTCCAACATGAAAGGTCCTACATAAAGGCAGTGAGTGAATCTCCAGCCAAACCATTCAACAACATTTTCAGTATGGACACACAACACAGGGTGGTTTATTGAGCTTCACGTTTTGATCTAAAAACCCATCTCCAAGCAGACTTTTTACATCCTAGTTAGGTTGTTGTCCCCGGCCGTTTCCCCCTTCTTCACCCCCCTTTAAAACAACATCCTCCTTCCATCATTTCACTTAGCGAAAGGGCCTTGGTAAACAACAGCAGATGGCAGTCCAAGTTGAACAAGAACCACTAGCCTCTTAGACCAAGATAAACAGAGACACAGAGAGAGATGGTCTCTTCCAAGGCTGTATCCTTCCCCCCCTTCTTTTTTTTTACTTGCTCTTCTGACATCGTCAAGCCTTTACCCCCCAACAATACCAGAGAGAGGGCTGTCTAGGTAACACACTCCTGGTGTGCACTGCATCTACCAACAGCTGTCTTAGAGCGTGTCTGTCCCACCTCCGAGACTCCCCCTCAATAATGCCAATTCCCCAAGACAAGTCAGCCGGGAATTACCCCCTTTCAGAGCCAAATTAGCGAAATGAATTTGGACCGGGGATGGCTAAACGGTTTGTGCAGAGCGTTTTTTTGTGTGTGTATGTGTGTGTCCCACTGACAAGAGATTTTCTGGTCAGTCGGTCCTGACAACAAGGGAATTGAGACGATTAGATGCTGTAATTATTGCCTTGATGTGGCTGAATGGTGTCCTCTTTGGTGGCAATGGAGGGATTCATTTCAGGATTGTTATTTTAGTCGTCTGTCTAAGATGATTGGCAGACAAGAGTGACAGCCTCGTTCACAAAGCCTTCGCTCGGACTGGTGCAAAAGCCACCTCATAAGGAACCCGCATCCCATTTTTTTCCTCACTGCCTTTATAGCTAAGCCAAGCATAAATTGCCCACTGAAATACTTGCTGGAGGTTAATAAATATTAAAATGCAGTGAATGGCTAGTTAGTAAACCACCCTATTAAAGGGCTGTGCTTTCAGAAGTTGTCTTCCTGTAAGGAAGCCACCAGAATAAAAAAATTAAAAAAACATCAGGATTTAGTATAATATCTGAAAAATTAGGATGTGAAATCTGTTATAAGGAGCTAATCTTGATCTGCCATAATAAATAATCTTAAAGCATTGGCGACAGCACAAATTACCACTTCTTAGTCACTCCCTCACTGACAGTTAAAAGTTCCTTAAATAAAAAAATTCCCATTAAGTACTAATTAGGGTTCGGGCATTGAAAAAAAAAAGGGCCTGTTCAAACTTATGACTGACCTTTTCCATTCCGATCCTTACTGTTTTTCTAATTTTAGATGTGCCACATTAAACATCAGCATGATAAATATTGTTTATTCAGTTTGCGGTAACTCCATGTGTGCAAATATCTACTTTGCTGTGTAGTTTTGTTCTTTGGGAACTAGTCTTGCTATTTATTCTACTGCAGCGAAGTAAATTTTTTGAATTCGGGAGACTACTTAGTTCTGAAAAGAACCGTCCTGCTTATTAACTACTACCAGTATATAGCTATTACTCCAGTAAAACATCTGACAAATTTTAACAGTTTTCTACATGTGTTTATCGACAGGGGTTATTGCTAACAGGGGTCATATCAACCTACAATTTCATGTACTTTTAAAATGGAAAACTACACTCAAACACTAGCATAGACTATTTTGAATGCAGTTATAAAAACTCTGCTGAAAAGTTTCAACATGAACATTTCTATATGACAATAGGCATT
>CM021526.1:5233908-5247773 GCA_010994315.2 Pisaster ochraceus | reverse complement strand
GGGGGGATCTTATCAAGGCATTCAAAGTAATTTAGAAACTGAAAGTTTACATCTTTATGCAGTCATATTGAATCTACATATTCAGCAAAGATAAGTTATTACATCAAATAAAAAAAGCATTTCAATTCTTTTAAATAATCTACCAATTTTTTTTCAATATATGGGGAAAGAAAACAATATTATTTAGAGATGTAAGAATCTTTTTCTAACAATTTTATACCATGTAGGTAGAGTTTGGTGAACTTGATACCCTGAAGTTAAATCACTATATCTGTTGAAACCATCTTTAACAAGGGTGACCCATTCAGCACAGCTGGCCTTACATTACATAAAAATACATCAAAGATAAAACACGACAAGACTTTGGCAGAAAGGGCACAGATATAAAACAAACAAATATTTAATAAACAACCAGTCTTAATGAACAATTTACATAATAGAACAGGTGGACGAAATTGCAACTCCTATCAGCTGCCCACACAAGTACAAAAATGCAGGGTAAATTTTGGAAAAAGGACAAAACATTGCACACAAAAAGTGATGATTTCAAAAAACATTGGCATCAAAGTGAGGAAGGTACATTGCACCGATTCCCTTGAGAATAAGTCAGATGTACATACAATAATTATTTGCGGTGCCCAGCGCAACTTCTATGATTCAAGCCCTGCGGCTTAAAGGTTAAGGCACCTGTTTTAGAAAGTAGAAGGTCTAAAAATGAATTCCATCTTTAGTGGCTTTGGATTTTTGTTTGTATACACTGTGGGTATATCATGCTATCATGCATTGGTGTGGGGCAACTTCAAAGCAAATTTGATAACAAAATAATCTCAAAAAAAGACTCACCTCATGTCGTCCAGAAGAGAGTCCTTGTCCTGCAGTGATGAATAAGCTGGTGGTGTCATCATCATGGATGGAAAGGATGGGTACAGACTTGGGTTTGGAATAGCAACTGATGTCGGTAACATCGTCGGTATGGCGTGATCCTGTTTCACGTCGTCAGGCTGGCCGATGCGTAGTACCGACTCGCTCTCTTTACTGCGGTTACGCTTGGGGATGACCAGCGAGATGGCTTCGGTCTGCTCATGTTGCTCCTGCTGTTGTGATTGTACACGATGGTGCTGGTGACCATGTGAGGAGGTGTTAGGCCGCTTGGTTGGTACAGGCACAATCAGAGTTGCATTTCGTGCAGCTTGTTGTAGTACTGAACTGGACATTTCAGGACTGATGTTTTTTGGGAGTGAAGTGCGGAGCTTGTTGTTGTTATTGTTGTTAACAACCCGGCGGTCTTCTACCTCTGCAAATCGATCTATCACAGAGTCAACCGTGGTGGACAAGGCATTTGTCAACTGTTGCTTAAGCGAGTTGCGAAGTTTCTGGTGGCTTTCCTTTGGGATTGTGCCGTTCATACCTTTTCGATGGACTAACTGACCAGACCTTTGGGCCTCGGTGTTCTCACATTTGCGGATAGCAGTCATGGTGTCGATTGGTTCGTTCAAATCATCAAGATCATCGGATGCATCTGATAGGCTGCTGTTGTCTTCTTCATAAAGGTCAAAGTACTTTTCTTGCAAGACGTCCAGCTGTTGCTGCAAATGGCCCAGGAGGTACTTGAGGCGGCGTCTCTCTTGGCGCCGTAGCTGCTTAGTCTGGTTACTCTCTGCTTCTGAGGATCTTTGCTGTTGAGGTTGGGCTTGTTTGCGTTTGGCTCTAGTAGCTTCTGGCACTGGGTTGGTTCCCTGGCTGGACTGGGGGCAAGATGGTGACTGGCGCATGGAGGTGATGATGTTCTCTACTCTTGCTCTCTTTGCCTTCACACTATCCTCACTCAAGGGATTTGGGCTGACCTCTCCTGGGCACATGTTATCTGAACTCATGTTCCCTGGACTCATGCTACCGGGACTCATGGTGCTGTTTCCATTACATTTGACCTGATTGGCTGAATAGCAGTCAGGGATAGCCGATGCATCATTGGCACTACCGTCCATTGTTTCTAATTCGTCCGAGGACAGTTCTGTCTCATCCTGCTCCGAAGTTTCGGCGTTCTGTTCCATTGCAGCATCAAATTCTTCAATCTCTTTTGCCTTTGCTTTAAATAACTGTGACATCATCAGAGGAGATTCGTTTGGATTCTCACACGGCGGTGTCACTGTCCCATTCTGGCTTTTCTTGCTGTTCTTCAACAAAGTCCGTAGCACATCAGAGTTGTCTGTTTCGAAAGCACTGCCGCCATTTGTAATGCCTGCGCTGATTTTGTTCTGGTGGTGAGCATGAGTGCCTCGCGGAACACCCACATCGACTCGTCGTCTCTTGGACGCACGAGAGTTGTAATCTTCCACCTCTGTCGACATTGGCTTAGTCGGAGTGTTTACTAAAGTGAGTCTGGTGATATTGCACGAGAGTTTGGTCGAGTAATTGGAATGATTTCGTGGAATGTGTATTTCCTTCTTTGTCAGGAAACTATCTCACCAACATCTTTTTGTTGCCGTCATCTGCAGGTGCAAAACACAAAATAGAAAGCTTGTTGTTATCTTTCGCATTTTGAGTAAGAGACCAGGAAACTTTGAGAGTTTTACTGAGAAAAGACACATATGAGGTCATTCAAGTAAGACACTGTTCCTGTAACTTAACTCCACACAAGAAAGACAACACATCATGTAAATGTGCAGATCCGTTTAGATGATCGGAAGTTTCTTTTCTTGGAGAACACATCAATATTTGCACTTGAAGAACAAGCAAAACATTTTGAGTTTATTTGATCACAATTTTCTGCGAAATTTATATCAAAGTAAATGGGGGGTATGACACGTCAGTGCTCACTGCTAATAATGTGCCAAATACATATTCTTTAATTCAAAAAGTTTGCTTCACAAGTTGAAATAAACTCAGTGTAAGTGACACTCAAAGTCAGGAGAAAATTAATCATCATTTGTTGGCACAATTTTGTAAAAATAAGAATAAAACATAAATGACAATATAAAAACCAAACGAATACAATTCCTGGTGAGTCATTCGTGTAAGATACTACACAAAATGTACTTACATACTTCTGTATTCATTTGTATGTTTTTTAAGGCAGGGCAGGAAATATGTATTATTATGGATCCCAGAGTAGTTTTGTGTCAGACCTTTTGAGTAAAAACAACTTCAAATTTCCATTGTGTAATTTTGTTGTTGGACATCTTAAAATACACGCAATGTGAAGCCAATTGTTACAAGAATGGCGTGACAATGTGTATAAAACCTGCAACACTTGACATTTTCAATTTTATTTTACAATTTGTGATTTGATTTGGGCGTTTTACCTCAAATAAAAAACAAGCCAAATGAATTTTCTTTATCGAAATCTTTAACATAATTCAAATAATCTCATGAACAAATTTTAAAAGTCTGAGAGTGGTTCTTTAAATTGCGTCAAATTGACACTGATGACATCAACAACGATTTTTGTTTTACTTACAGTAACAGGTTATTGGGGTTTTAAAAAGAAACAGTTCCACCTCAAGGACTATCACATGGATTACTTATCAATGCACACATGTTATAAATCCACCTATATTCTGGGAAAAAACATTTATTGACACATAATGTGCAAGGCCGTTAGTTGTCTTGATTTGATCAAGTTCCCTAGAAAAGCAAAAAGTAACCTGCGAAAATAGCTTGTAAGATACTGCAGAAAAACACGTGCAGGACATGATACGTGGAATGTTACAAAAACAGTTAAAAGTTGAGGTTCTACTGAATGAATAATAACAAGCTGCATACATTAAGTTAATGGTGTAGTGATGGTCCTATGACATGCACCAGTAGTCAACTAACCACAAAGTCAACCTCAATACAAATACAAACAATGCATACAGGTGTCAACCCGTACACATTTTCCTCACCAACCAACAAAAAAAACCTGTCGTGTAACGACACAGATTTCTAAGAAAATTGACTCGGTCTAATGCAATCCATGTAACCTTAAAAAAGTTCACCTACAATAGAATTGTCTTAAATGCGTATGTTACTGAATCTCCGTTCACACAAATAATAATGCGTCACGAGTGATCACATTAGTATTGAAACTTTCAAACTAAAAAGTGAGCAGGAAAGATCGTACGACCCATGTATTTGACATCACACTACAATCACAAAGTGTAACATAAGATCAAAAGGATGTGTTACACACAAAATACATAGTGTACACTATGTGGTGTACATCAAAATCTCAAACTATTACACCACACAATTGTACGGACAAACAAACCTGTTCCTTGGTCTCCTTTCTTGAGAGTTCCTTCAGCCAGTTTAAACTCAAACAAAACTCATTCGCCAAATCGGCACAAAGGCCAAAATTTCCTATGCTTTAACAGTAGACCGGCCTTACTGCCGAAGAACACAATCCTAATCAAGCTCTGTGCCCAGTGATATCAGAAAAAGCAATCTAAGAATCAACATGGTCTTTTAAGCAAACTAAGATTACCACACAGGCTCCTTTTCAGCTTCCATCCGGTGTGAATGTCTTTCAATTCTTACCCCGTATTCCTGTTTTCAAAACTGCGTCAGTTGTGCCAACCAGGAAATGGTGACCAACTTGTGCACTTCCTTTATATTTCTTTTCCAGAGCAGAAATACACAAAAAAAATGCGAAGAAGATTCACCAGCGCAGTGCCCAGAGAGGAACTGAGAAGAGAGACGTCACGGTGATCCAGTGGCTCAAGGTGAATTGGCCCTGCGGCTGGTCGCTTGTAAAGGAAGGCAGATGATTATCAATATACAAAAAAAAAAGGGCAGAATACTCAATAGGTTGTATTCAATAAAAAAGAGTGGGTTGGCCCTGGCATGGCAGTCACTGTGTCTACCAGTGTACATGTGGGTATGTGTACACACACTGGAGACACGTCATGTTTCTTCCTCTGCCAGCTGTTGTGGGCAAGTACCACTTCTATCTCACCTTGGTAAACAAACGTGACTTGAACTTTGAGCTGCAGACTGCCGCGGCAAAATCTACACCCAGTGTCATCACCTGGATCTGGACCACAGGACAGTTGGTTGGTGACCCTGTATATCCTTTCTCTCTCTCTCTCTCTCTCCGTCCTCTTTCTGTGTGTGACTCTGTAAATGTATTGTAACTATATATATCCCGGATCTCAGATTATCAGGGGGCTGGCTGAAGGACTTGCCATATGCTGCTGATAATCAATCAAGCTTAAAGAGCCTCAGTGCAAAAAGAGCCTGGTGGTTGAACATCGACCAACTCCATCGATGAGGCCACACCTTGTAACAAAACCACCATCCACATTAAACCAATCAGCAATATGGTGCACCATCATCATAAGAGATGGGCATTGTGTGTACAAGTAATATATATGAAATGTCTTGGATTCAATGGTGTGATGACCTAGGAGGGCCAACAGACGCTCATTGTGCAATAACACACCTGTAACCACCCGAACATGCGTAGTGAGAAATTCTAAGCCCAACCCAACCCTGATTTCTATTCACTTCCTTTCCATTGGTCGCGACGGGGGGCTTTACTTCAAGGAGTACTGAGCAGGAATAAGGAAGACTGTGATGTCACAAAAGAGAACCACAACAAAGGAAACACACTGACCTTGAAAGTGTTGCCTGTTTACCTGGGCCTACAGGAGCAACACAAAGGCCTCTACACATAATAGACAGTCTTGGTCATTTTGGGTCACGGGGATGGCATTCAAAGACACATGCAGTTAAACTATTAAAAGGCAAAGTGCCTTTTCTCGTACACCACAACCGTTTACACTGAGTGTACACGCAAGGCTAAATAGACAGCACAGACAGCAAAATGGTACATATGAAAGTAAACAAACTTTAACAGATAATATGCAGGGGACATGGATGGCTAAGTATGTTTGCGTACTCAACTGTGGGAACAATCAAGATGTTAAATGTAAGGATTACTGAGTGAGGGAAATAACCATTAACCATGCAGTATAAAGAAAGGCTACCCCCTAGAAGAGCGCAAATAATGGATTATACATTTACATGTACCGCAGCGCCAACCTGTTGATTACAGTCAAACGAACAACCAGTTTATTTATAGATTCCAGTCCAACAAGTCTCATTACTCATACTGCCTTTATTTGTATCTGGTCATCCTGGTTCAAGAACAGCCTGTGGCCAGTTTTTTTTTTGGGACAAGTAAGCGTAGCCAGTCAAAGTACCGATTTGGGGGGGGGAATTGAAGAAACGGAGCAGACAGAGTCGTAAACATGCAGATCAAGAAATGCTTCATCTGTTGAGCATTTATAGGAATTTCTGTTTTTTTCTTTCTGTTTTGAAGATCCTGCATGTGTTTGAATTTCTACAGCCTTGGTAACCATTCAAATTTTCATGAGGCCAAACCGACCATCAGTTCCTTACTTTGAAAGAAGCATTTCAATACTGCACATATTAAAGTTGCACACAAAACACACGCATTGTTCCACTTGTAAAAATATAGGTTGGTTGGATTGGCAGGCTGTACTGGTGGGGAAAATGAGGAGAATGAAGGTAACTGGAACAAAGGGTAAACCTTGAAGTGTGTGAGGAGCGGCAATTGTGCAGGCTAGGCTCGACTGATCTCCAGCCATCGTAGACAACAGCTGCACACGATACCCTGAGCAAACAAGGCTCCCGTACCAGAGATGCAGACACAGCCAGAGACAAACACAGTGAGAAACAGGCAGAGAGATGGGGGTGGGGAATGGTAACATGTGTAGATAAGAGCCCCGTCAAACCACAGTAATTGGTCTTGTAGGTTTTGAACAAAAACACAGAAAGGACAGCGGAAGATTCAAGTGGTCCGTGCTTTCTCTTACAACCATGAGGAAGTGAGCCCCTATAATATAATACGAGGATCCTGCTGGAAATATTCCAAAGAATTCTGACAAGAATTCCTTAATGACACTCAAAACTAGTGAAGTAAACTGCGAGTGTTTGGTTATTCTGATAAGACAGCTGGGACTTACTTATTAGTTTGCTTTCTACATTGTTGGGCTAGATAATGCAGTTCTTTAAGCTCCACAGGGAAATGTTTGGATATTCACAAACTTGGTAATCATTAACTAGGGTTGAAATAAAAACCATCTTGATAACAGGGACCTCAAGGAGATTATGGATTTTTACTTCTAGTTTTCTTGAAATGGTATCTTCTGTCTAGAGTTATCAGGATAAGCTCTGTTTGTAGTATGTACATTTGTACATTGTGGAGGAGAGCTGGCACTGATAATACTTAATGGTGATTAGATGCAATAATATGGCAGTGTATCACCTGCAAGTGGGTGTGGCTTCAAACTGGATCTCAACCAATCAGATGGCGAGTGGCTGACATGGGGGTGGGATTAAAACCAAGCGTTGCTCGGTCTCAAACAGAACAATATATCAAGAATAAAGACAAATGTGGAAAACAAGAAGTAGACTACAAAGGCCCAAGCTAAATGAAATCTTCAGTCAGTTATATGTGTGTACTACAACCTTATCCAAATTTTTGACTTACATTATAGGCCCCAATTTTATGACGCTGCTTTTTGAACAATTCTGCATTTGCAGCACCATGTACAGCACCAATTTCTATGGGCCGTGTCAAAGTGTAAGCGTAGAATTCCATGGTAAGCAGCGCTATAAAATTGGGCGCAGATGGGAAACTTTTAAGTTGTTAAGACTTTGACTGTAAATGTGTTAAGTTACTAATTTTTTAAAATGAAAATTAAGGCCATCTCGTTGAATTCCTTAAAAAAAACTCAATCTAGTTATGTCAGTCAAAGTCCTCTGCGATAACTCTGTCCGCATTCATGATTTTGCTAAAAACTGTTTATGTAATGTACAGAATATATGAAATTGTGTTTAATTTTATAGCAATGTACATGTACTTAGTTGATGCAAACAGACCTTCACATTAACAAAGTTGAATGCATCGGTAAATTGAAAGCTTGAGTAATATTAGTGCTATCACAAGACATAAAGCTATTAAATAAGGCCACTCAGTCAACAATAAGTCAGAATGTCTAAATGACTTTAAACGTGGCCACTAAAATCTGAACACACACAAATTATAGATGGTCTTAAAATGACAAGCAAATATCCTTAAACGTGGATGGCGGGGACAAAAAGCCATTTGCGTGAGAGAACACTTGAATTCTCATGATGCCCTCTGAAGCACATGATGACAGAGTCTTTAGAAGAGAGTAAATATCCTTAATTTTGAGGGCGAGAGCTGTCTGGTTTATAAGAGACTCGCTGACATCTCCAGCACTCTGTCAACAGCCCAGAAAGCATTTTGATGTTAAGATGGAAAAGGGGGGGAACAATAACGCAGCTCAGCCCTGATCTGAGTCAACACAATCCCCTCCTTGGCCCTACTCCTTAATGGCCCTGGAGATTGCAAATCAAAAGTCTTAGCAGTGTGCGGATGATGTCGGTGGAGGATGTGATAAAAACTGGATGGGAATTGGCAAGATGCAAAAGTAAATACACAGCCACACGGATGATTTATCACAATTGCCCTCAAGTAGAATCAAACTTTCCACTTAAGAAATCTAAAGATCGCTTCAAGTCATCAATCGTAATTTCACATTTAAGGTATTAACCGACGTGAGAAAGCTGGATGGACTTTTTCAGTTTTCTTGCAAATTGCTGCGAAGTGTATGATTTAAGAAAAGATAACTTGTAATAATCTTTTTTTTTTTCATGGATAAAGTGTGAGTATTGATCTGTTTTGTTTAACAGAAACGGACATGCTTTTATCTTGTCTGCGTTGTAAAGCTCCAGTTACACGTATGAATGTAGTGTTACTTTTCACTTATTTTTTACAGCTCTCCACTCAGCTCAGCTGAGCCCAATAGAGCTGCTTAAAGCAGAAAATATTGCTGAACAATTTTCTGCTGAGCAAAAATACGAAGGATACCTCTGTTCAAGGACTTCTTCTAACCTTTAAGCTGCAGTGGTTCATTTGAAAACAAATCTTTGATATGATTTCATGTCCATAAAGATCAAATGTACCACAGATTGAAATCTAACATACAGAAATTTGTCTTCTTTTCCTAAAATTTATGTTTTGTGTCTTGAAGTCTTTCAACAAAACTCAATACAAAAACTTTGGTAAAATGTACTCCCTTTTAGTTTATGTTAAAAGGGCTGAAATAATGCATAGAGAAACATCAAACAATCGTTACTCACTGTAATCAGTAAGACCCTTGCACTATGGTAAGACTATAAATACAAAGTGATACACCCAAACCATACAAAACTAGAAATCTTGTAATAACTTATTAAATAATTGCACTTACCTATTCTTAGAACATGATAAACTTGATATCAGAACAACTCGCATGAACTCACCAGGAGACACAGATGAGAACTGAATAACACCAAACACGTGCCTCCAATAAGACTTGACTGAAGAAGAATCATAACATGAGTAGGAAGGTGTCTACACCCCCAAGGCTAACATCTGCAAAGAGTTGATGGACTCAACTACACACACACACACACACACAAAACACCACCAGACACCCACCAAAAAAAAAAGGCCAAAAGGAAGGCAAGTCTGCAGGAAAAAGATAAGCTGCAACACTAGCCTTCTCTCTCCCTACACCAAGGTGTGCTTGTGAGGAGGAAATGAGCACCGACCAGGAAAGGGATTGTCTTTCTTTTAGAAACACTGGGAGTCTCCAAGACTTGCTGGAGCAGGAAACTGGAGAAGTTCACAGTGCCACCAACCATGAGATATGGGAGGACCAGATAAGACAACAACTGCACTCACACGAGAGATCTTCACCAACTTGACTATAGTTCTGAGAATCTTGGACCACTTGCCAAGAACAAATATCAATTAAGTTCCTTGTACTGTGTATTTTAGGGCATCGTGGCTGAGAATTAATGTACCATGAAATTATATTCAATTTCCATGTGTGTGTATTGGGGGGGGGGGTGATATTATTTCATGACAACAACAACAAAAACAAGAAAGTTCAATTTTTTGCACTCCGATGTTGATATTGTTGCATACAATATATTGTTTAAAAGAAACAACAAGACAATAGTTGGCCAGCAAAACAAATCAGTGACAACCAAAGATTGCTTCATTCATCTGGAGCATCCACAATTTTTTTTTAACACTCTTACAAATTAAAGACATTGTATGGTTTGGGCAGTTATCAAAACTTAAATGGATGATTGTTTAAGATCTATAATGTTACTATTGTATTTATTACCGTTTTTCTTCAAGAAACATGTTAAATCTAAATAAATACACATGGCGTCTACCAATAATTCACTGTATAAGTATTTGACAGTATTCACAGCAGTGTGAACGACAAAACTTCTTAAGTACAAAAAACCCAATATTCACCAATCCATTTCAACTAAAATACCAAGATCTACAGACAGATTCATACTAATCTTTTATACCATTAGTTTCCTGTGCAAACAGGGAAAAGAAAATCCCATTGCAAAAGCCATTAATGCACACGTGTATTAGCCATTAACTCTGCGCAGACAATATTTCTTAGAAGTAGACAGCCTCCTTGTGTGAAGTCACCAGGATATCCTGAACTTCTCAGTAAAAACTTCGACAGGATTGCATGGTACACACCTGAAGGTGACTGAACAATAAATACTGAAATATTTCCTCCTAGAAACTTTGAACTTCTCTGAATGTTAAAATATATTTATTTCTGTAACCCAGGGGAATATCAAATTACGCTTATTGGCGAGTGAAATTTGGTTCTGTGTACAAAACTAGAGGTTTCGGAGAAACCCCACCGAGAAACTATAGAGTAAATGAAGGAAGCATGCTGAATCTGCAATTTCTGGAAAATGAACATGAATAAACACATTTACAAAAACAAAGTTCACATTCACAAGAAACATTGTTATCGTAACCCAGTAAATTTCATATAAACATGTACATGTCCTTTTGTTCAAGTCTTCAAGACAAAAACTGAAATAGTCAAGTTTTGAATGAGATTCTCATATCTTACCTTATGAGGCAAAACTATAAAAACAAATACATCCATACTCTCATAAAGCATTTAAAGCAAATGAACTATCAGTAGAATAGAAAAGACAGAAGTTTTAACATAAACCAAGCTGGGTTTCACAAAAAGTGTTACTTCTTGTTTGTAAACCAATTCTTGGTCTCCAGCCCCACAAACAAGCCCAACTGTGCTTGCTTAGAAATGTGTAATTACAACAAGAATCTCACTCAGTATCGTCTGTCACGCTTATGTCATACACTATTAAACAATAATAATCCTATTTAAAGAACTAATAGCTACAATTAATTACAAACACTCGGCAAAAAAAGTGCATTTATCACACATCTGAATGACACACAATAACCAAAATAAATAAATCAAAACTATTACCAAAAAAAACCACCCATAATTTCAAAAAGTCATCCTCTATTTTGATTCTAAACTTACCCCTCTTACTTTGATCTTAGATGCTTTAATCTACCTAAATAAACATTTATAGAAAGCAAGGTATCAACTTAACTTGATTCTCTTCTGCCAGATAAACAGTATTTGTGGCTCAAGAGTGTGTGTGCAGAAGTATTAACCAAACCAATGGCCCAAGGATGGTAACAAAAGAATAACCCTCAAGCAACATTGGTCACATCACAAAGGCCTGAATAACAGGATTACTAGCGATACATGTATCCACTCCTCTAAACCATTGACCAGATTATCTTCAGCTTCCCCCACCTTTTTTTTTTGAAGAGCCTTGATTGCGCTTTTTGTGACCTGGAATTTAAACAAGAATGTCCAGAGCTTGTTGATAAACTCTACGAGCACCTGTTTTAATGACCTGATTAATTTGCAATTAAAACCTATTATGAGCTTATTGATCTTATACTATGTTGCTACAGCCATATATAATATGAAGGTACATGGCCACAACAAAGATTATGGCTAAAATGGGTTTTCACATTCGCCTGCTGCTCTCTGGACCAATCTTCCAATTAACATTTGTGACTCTTCTTTAGTATATCTTTTAAGAGCAAAATCAATTTTTTTTTTTTTTTAAACACCAGTTGATCGGTCTTGGCTTTTTTCTCCAAAAGATGAGGATGAGGAATTTAGTTTTTATTTTCTATTTTTTATTTTCAAGGAGGAAAGAACCTGACTTAAGATGTGCTGGCTTTGTAGAACTTAAAAGTCTAAAGTATGGGTAAATTAAATCGATTGTCGGAAGAATGCTGCCAAGATGAAGTGAAAATACATGAAATACTTATGTTTTGGGGTGGGGTTTTTTTTTTTTTTTTTTTTGGGGGGGGGACAAAAATATCTTTAAAAAGGATGCGGCTTCAAACTGGAAGTTCAATTGGTGTTTTTGTTTCACTTGGCCTAATCTTAAGACGTATCTGACTATCTGTTTCTAAATGCTTTGTTTTTGGTTTGTTGTTTTGTTGTTCTTCTTGTAAGATGTAATGCGATGTGGACCTTTTTGGAAAGGCGCAAATTAAATGCCCTATTATTATTAAATACGTTTGATTTAACTCTAGGTCCGGTAGTTAACAGACTTTCAACGTTTGTGGGATGACTACCAATACGGAAGTCACCCTCATAAAGTAAATAAAATGTAAAGAAACAGGTGGTTTAAAAGCCATTATACAGTTATTTTCAAGCCATTAGTCAATACATGTGAGTACAATTGTGAAACTACATGTACATGTAGATGTGAACTTGATGAAAATGAGAAACATCAACAGGAAACCAAATCTATATCAGCTCATTTCGTCATTTTGTCTTCTGAAAATTAAACTCAAATGGCTTTTTTATTATCATGTGAACATTCACAATTTGTACCTTTCTGTGATCAAAGGTACATGTAAAAAAAACTTACACATGAATGCCATAAATGTTTGAAGAATGACTGTCATATTTTCCTTCAAAAAAGTTACTCAACCACAAATTTATCACCAAAAGAACAAAAAAATCTCACCTTACCCAAAACCACTTATAAATTTTGAGAATTTCTTGGGGTTGACGCAGCCAGCAAAATAAATAACGACAGTGTTGCCTTTGCAAACTTGCTGAACAAAGGACGGCAGTAGGATCTTTTGTGGATCCCTCAGAACTCTTCAACACTGTACGAGTCAACAGGGCAAGACCAATTATTCTTTCTATTCTGAAACTTGTCTCGAGCGCTGAAATACTTCTATCCGGGATATCACAGGAAGAATACCCTACCTTTGACCTGCTTGCAATAAGAAATGCACAGGTAAAGGGTGCTTGATCACTACCTGACGACCAAAAGTTGAACAATGTTCCGGTGACGTCGTTTGCACTTGTAGATGGTAGTCTTTTGTTGGCGAGAGGTCTGTAAAGATTGACCCCGTACTGACTTTATACAACCCAAGGTGATCCAAGTTATTATCAGCATATCTTTTTAAGTCTCTTGCCCAGATCTTGAACCTTGGACAGTTGGCTGGCTGGTACTTAGGGACTTTGCTGAGCACACAACTTTTAACCTTGTCTGACTGTTTAAACCATAGAGCAAGGACAACAATGCATCGCTTATCAAGATAAGCCAGCAAGACGCAGACTAATCTTTAATATTTCATAAAACTGAATATGACTTGAAGTAAGCTATAACACATGTATATCCACCTTTACACCTTCATTGCATTGTAGGGTACAGTCAAATGTGTCCATAACTGAATGCGCTACTGCAATGTGTTTTCACTATACACTCCTATCAAATCTTGTGAGGTACGAAAACTACTAATCAAGAGATAACAGAAAAATACCCAAAGTTTGATGATCTTGTCATTCATCATGGTTTTCAAACAGCACCTGAAATCAGTCCAATGTTTAAATTCCTCCAAAACAACCACGATATCTGAACTTACTTCAATA
>CM021526.1:5205423-5233677 GCA_010994315.2 Pisaster ochraceus | reverse complement strand
AGGGATTCAAGTGGGGTGGTGTTTTCTGCCTGATTCGGGGAAAGCACTGGGTATACATGTACAGTGCTTATCACACAAACCAAAATAATATGACTACATTATCGACGCACATGAACCTGTTCAACCCTTTCAATTCTCCCAGCGCCACTGTTCCACAGCCTATAACATGCCCATGAACAGTAGCAACACACACCACCGCTGGTGCTAACTCACAAACGGTCATGCTTAATTTAGCACGCACACATTCAATTTGCATTCTGACATTATGCAAATGACCTAGTTGTAACTACATTGATGGATTTCAGCTTCATGTACACATTATTAGCATAACATCCAAAGTGTCACTTAAGAAGTAATTTCGGTCAATTTTGAAAGTCGTTTGAAAACATCAGCACTTTAATAAAAGCTTTTTTCCTGTTTTGTTGTTGTTGTTGTTGATTTTTTATTTTATTTTTTGGGTGGGGTGTTTTATCATCTTCAACTTTTAGGCTTATTTTATATGCACCAGTTACCATGCATGCGCCTGGCTATCATCACCATAGTAACAAAGTTATTTTATTTTGTTAAATTTTAATTATTGTTTTTACTGAATTGAAATGTACTTTCAAGGAATATCTAAAAAGGGTCAACAGCTGGTAAGCCATTTCTTGTTTAGGGATGATGTAAAAAAATTATAATAATAATAATAATATTGAAATAATTCTATTCTTATAGCTTTACTAACAAATTTGCAAATAAAATACACGGGGCTGGCTTCTGACTTCTCTTAATGATCTCAGTACATCAGGTCCTACAAACATTTTTGTGAATGCCTAAAGCTCACACTTTACATGCAATTAAAAAACTAGACTACCAGCAAAATAATTAATGGGAAAAAAAATGGATGAATTATGCAGAAAACCTATTCGGTGCACGGTAAGATGCATTTTATACCAGTATCTTAGAGAGTTGAGAGAATGGCTAGTTTAAAAAAAATACATCCAATGATCTGTTCAGGTAGGACCAGCAAGCAATTTGTAGTAAAAAAAAAGAAGAAAATAATTCAACCAGTAAATTGTGCGTCATCATTAATAAGGATACTTAGTAAAAGTTTTTATTGTCTCAATAACCTCCATTATAATGCATTACTGAAGATATTTAAAATGTTTAAAAAGGATGATTTCTATATATCTTAATCAAATGGGCATGGTATAGTCACAGCAGTTTTTCTGCATGGTGGAGATCAGCACAGAAATCAATATCCAGCCTCTACACAAATTACCTGATAATAAAAGAATTGTTCGTGCTACTCACTCTGTGTTTCAGATTACCATCATAGACTGAAGTCATTTGAAAGTGCTACTGTTCCCCGTTCACAATACTCAACTATCGCTTTAGTATTCAGAGGCCACGTCGTCGTGCAAAAATTTTACTGATAATCAAATAAAAGAAACCCCAGAAAAGATATCCCACGTTTTCCATCACCACCCGGACTTGCTTGGCCACGAGTGCGGCAAAATGAACGTAAATCTTGCATTAGAATATTGACTGGGAATGACATATGGTTGGTTTCACATGGTACGTCATGTCTTGAGGTTGAGACATTTAATTTGCACGGTCAATACTAAATCTCTCTTGGATAAAAGCATGGTGAAAAGACTTTACGGAACAGATGTTTCCCTCCCCATGTATATAACTAGCTCATCTGCATATTATGCTAACCGAGTTGTAATACTTGTAACAGTGCTGACGATGGTACGAAGACTTGTGGCTACAAATGGAGGGCGGGGCTCTTTGGCCATGTTAATCATTCTCAGCACGAGTCTCTAGTAGTTCATGAAATAATTTACCCCAAAAGACCACTTAGGAAAGCATTATTGTACCATGCATGGGTGAGTTTTGGTGTTTAATACACAACTTCTAGTGTTGTGGAGACAACTTGTACGTTTTAAAACTCTACTCTATGAGTTGTGTTGTGGTTCTGAAAAGAACCGGTGGTTTGGCAATGCGCTATCAGGATCAGTTTGCTCTGATCATCTTGATGACCGTCTTTGAATTCTCCTGAAGACGATCAGAGCATGCTGATCATAACATTGAGTTGTCAAACCACCACAACTCATGGAGAGTGATCTGTACATGGTGTCTCCACAAACCTCACTATAGATTGTATTCCCACCATGCAAAGTTTGAAGTCCTACTCAATACACAACATAAAACTGATTTCAGTCCTCCAAGTACAATGACTGACATAATGTAAACCAGAGAGTAAATCTCAACAATCATTAACAAACAGCACAACAATTATTCATTCAGCATCACTTAAAATTACACCATCCCAATCCTATCCAGTCATTCTTCTCTTTCAATACATTGTAGCTCCGGAAACATGAATGTAATAATTAACAATATTGATCAAAGCACAGTTTTCAACTTCCTCATGTTTGTGCTTTTGTCATCCCAGAGACACTGGAGTTTCAGCTCCTTGGCAAACACAAATGGAATGTTTTGTACCAGAGGGTGCTATCACAGCTCCTCCACTAAGGGTCTAGGATACGATGTATACATGTACCTGCCTTCACCCTCCATCAACGACTGCTTCTCCCAACCGCCACCAAGTACAATTAAATCAAAAACCCAAATAAGTCAGCAGCACCTGATTGAATTACTTTTTTTAATGGCCAAATAGAAGCCTCCTCCACCAGTATGTGTCAGAGTTTGTGTGCACGGACATCACCTTAAGATCAAATACCTCCTAATGGCCAATAAAAATTCCTGGGGATCTCTGGCTGGATGCAGAGTCTGAGGAATTGTCTTTTAATTCACCGAGTTAGTCTTGAGGTGATGTTACTGTGGGGAGGGTGGAATGTCACACCTGTCTTGTTATCTGGGTGTCAAGCTGCAAGTAAGTCTCCCATAAGACTGGGGGTTATAAATGAGGACAGTCTGCAATGTGTAGGTCCGTGTGAACTGCCCTTCCTTAAGCAGAGCCTCTCAAAAGAGGAAGTTGTGTTGGTTTTAATCTGCAATTTACTTAAGCATCAATTTGTAAAGTGGGATGAAACATTTTGTCAGAGAGACAAACCTTTCTGACAGATTTGTTTTGTATGAGTGCTGAATATATTTTTGTTTCAAGGGACATAAAAGGTGCTTGAAACGCTTGCAGCTTGTGACAATTTATTTGTTATTGGGGGAATCAATGGAATAATTGCAGGAAGTAAATGATTCAAGACAGTAACTAACCTTGCTCTAAAAAAGGTTTGGAAATAAAGTGGCCTAAATATAAATTTTCTTCTCTCAATCAAAACTAGACATCTGTTTGTTAAAATAAATAAATACAATGATTCCGAATGACTGTGAAATGAAATTTAACCAATGATGCCGACTGTTATCAATGATATTGACTTAAAAGGTGAAAAGAAGTTTGCATAGTTTGCACCATGTTTTCTATTTAGTAACTTGGCTTCATTGGCACAACACTAAAGATGGTACTGGGAAAACTACAAGGCTAAAAGTTATGAGGCTAAACAAAAAGGAGTAATTTGTATACAGCCTTTGTAACTGTTTAAATTTGTCTTTTTCTTTAAAAATGGAGCACATTATGCAACATATTTCAAGGAATGTTTTATTTTTATCATATCGTTATAGAATAATTTACTGGATCATTGTTGTACATGTACTACAAATTTTGCTGTTATTAGTAAAGCACTATGAACGTGCTCTTTCCATATATCAAAACACTATTGACGTTTCTGCCTTTATTGTGAATTGTTTACAAACTAATGTGTTATATGAGAATGTGTAGCGTTTTGATACTAAGGAAAGAGCACGTTCGTTTAAATGACTCACAACTCCCCGCTGCAAAGGAGACAAATATAACAACAGACGCATCTCAGAGCAACACCTCAAGAAACACGGTCAAACTATAACACAACCTGATCAATAAAAGATATATATACTCCAGTCCCGCAGCAGCCTACTGGCTGGCAACAAAGCATATCAGTGTTATTATAAATGTGCCCTTCAAGAATGTTTCTGCATTTATTACAAATTACCAAATAACAACAGAAAGAGGGACTGCAATAACTTATTTACTGATGAGAGCAAGCACACTGACACGCACACAAAATTGCATCCTTCAAAAACCGAGCAGTTGTTTTTAACCTTAAGGGGGGGGGGGATGTCAGTCTGTAGGTCCGGAGAATATTAAAGAAATATAATGTGATTCAATTCTGTTGTATCAAAATTTCCCACACCATTAGAAAAAACAAAAACTTCGTACTAAATATGACCGCAATCTTGTAGCCCAAAATAGCTTGTCACAGTTTTCACAAGGAGGCGGGAACATTTTGCTTTTTTAATAAAATTAAAAACTCTGCAGAAATGATTAACCCTTCGTTGTCCAGTTTAAGCGAACTCAAGTGGTTCTTTGAGAGTTAAATCTCTTCAATATTATAATAAATGTTACTGAAAAGTTGGTTGTAATTGAAACAATTATTAGTCGGACTAATCAGTCTCTTTGCGAAAACGCAAAAGCACGATGACCTCCACATCCGTAATGTGTGATTTTACATTAGTGAAGGGCAGGCATGTCGCATGACCTTGCTCTGGCTGACAAGACAGTCTCTTCATGAAAATGCAATAGGCAATTATTGAAATGAAAGCTCACTGAACAAATTATGTAAGAAAGCCAGAGGGTAAGGATAATTTTGATTAAGCAACGATTCAAGGTGGCTTAAAATTCTGTTTTAAGAGAAGAAGTGACAGCATTTCTTTTAAAAAAAATTTTTTTTAAAGTGTGAAATCAGTAATGAATTGTCTATAGTCAAACCATTCAGGACTAACCACACTGTCCTCGGTGTATATAAATGAACAGAGAATTAAACATTTAGCCTTCCCCACTCCCCAACTTCACACATTGGACAGAGCTGTCAAATTATTAATTTGTTGTTGAAGGCGTTAGTTTGGTCCCAAGGGTTCTCCAATTACAGAACATTTACTGTCCTTGGAGGAAGAGGTTTTCTTTCAGAATAAAAAGTCATACAAACGGAGACAGTTGAAGCGAACGCTATTGTCTTCAACAGACTGCCCCGAAGGATTGATGACCATCCATCATGATAGATCCAATAACGATATCATGAGCAAATTAGGTAGTTTATCAAAGATACACTGTATAGTATGAGTAAAGTGCTGAATGACAGCTCCATATGTAGCTATGACCATAATGACTATAATTTCCAGTACTGTGTTCCCTGAACATCCATAAGTATGAAGAAAAAAAACCCCACAAGATTGATGGGGTAACAAGTTTAATGAACCAACATCTTAGACTTGGCCTGAGGTGTGCTGGTCCAGTAATTATTTCAACTTCCCTGCATGGACTTATTTATGTAAACCAGGGGGCCAATTTCATAGAGCTGCTTCAGCAAAAAAAATCAACTAAGCACATCAGATTTTTGCTTAGCAGAAAGAGTTTACCAGCCATAATACCATATTATGTGCTCAGTTTATATGTAACTGGTTCCCTGCATATTTGTGTTTTTTGTTAAGCGTATTTTCTGATTATAGTTAAGCAGCTCTACATGAAATTGGCCTCCGATCTTCAATTCACACACAAATTAAAAAAATTTAAAATTATTTTAAAAACTTTTTTGTATGCAAGTTCACCCCCAAAGAAGGCGAAAAGCCACCCTATGGTGGGGGCTAGAAGAAGAAAACATTTCAGATGAAAATAACTCAGGGGAGCTGAAGTTAGGAATTTATATTCCACTTAAAATGGTCTTAGTTGTAGGATGAAGGAAAACAGACAAGGAGTTCCAAAGAGATGTGTGTGGAATAAAGCTGTTAGAGAGGTTCTTTGTTCTACATCTCTTTGCATATATGGGCCAACCATTAAGAAAAGACCCAAATAATGAGTTCGAGGACTTTAAAGGCAGGGAGGGTAGACTTTTGGTAATTACTCTACAAGTTAATGACAATAATAACTTACTTGGAATGAGCACTGAAGAGCTGGTGATAGTATAAAACATTGTGAGAAACGACTCTCTTTGAAGTAGTGTAGTTTTAGAAAAAGAGGCCATTTTCAACCCCTTAAATTAGAATCTGAGAAAGGCTTCAGGCATGAAGCCTTTCTCAGGCATCTGAAAGCACACAATTCAATGCAGCGAGGACATTTTTTCTGTCATTATTTACTTGCAACTTCGATGAGCCAAAATTTTCACAGGTTTGTTACCTTATGCATTGATGGAATACGTCTAGTGAGGACTTGTACTTGTCTTTGACAATTACCATAAGTGTACTCTGACTTTAAAGAATCAAAACTAATGAGTTACTTATCACAACCGCCATTCTTACAAGACATCCAATGGCAATAAAAGGAATTCATTTGGTGACAACGAGACTGCCACACGATAGGGAGAGCCCCTCAGTTGTTTGTGTTTGTTTTTCCTGAACTTTGTACAGTTAATGTGATCGGAAAGGAAACAACCAACATTTGGGGATGCAAATAAGGGAAGAAAAAAAAAGTCCAACAAAAACAGCAGATAACAGTATTTCATTTAATGAAGAAAATCATGCAAAAGATGTTTAAATAATGAACACACATTTTATGTCTGGAAATTGTACAAAATCTTTCTTTTTTCCTGATTCCACATTGATTTCACCAATCCTCATTTGGAAGCTGTTAGAATGTCACCAAGATCAGTGTGATAAAAAAATAGCCAGATCAATGGTCAAGATCTAGATCTGTGCAACAAACACCAGACTAATTACACAGGGCCCAATTTCATGAAGCCTGTAAGCCCACCAAGTTACTAAGCCCAGGAAAAATCTTGCTTAGCGGAAACAGGTTACCAGCCAAAGCACCATAAAGCTTATATTGTTGTGACTGATTCCCTACTGATTATTTACTTAGCAAAGAAATTTGCTGAGCAGTAATTTCTGCTGAACAGCTTTATGAAATTGGGCCCAGGTTCGAAGTACCAACACAAGTCAAGAAAGGAACAAACCCAGACTCAATAATATACCTTTATCATGGTGCAGCCATTTTGGTTTTTTGTACTGTTTTTCCCAATGTAACCAAAGTGAGGCTGGAAGTTTTAAAAAAAGTAGTCTGGTCCCTTTAAAAGGAATGAGAGGAACTGTCATTATCACTAATTGTGTGAGCAGGGAACCCAACAAAGATGGCCACACAATGATAAAGATCTATACCAGTGGTCTATACCAGTCGCTACACTTCAACTTGAAGTGAGATTTTCCCCCAACAAAATTCATACAATGACAAAAGTACCATGTATATGAATCATTTGAGGCGTGTTTTTGGCACTCACATCCAGAGACAAAATTCCGATGTCAAATACACTGACTGAATCAAGCACTTATAATTGTGTTTTTATTGAAAAATATATTAGGTTCTCTACTTTGATGAACTGTTACAGGTATGTCATACTACACATCATGAAATTACATTTCTGCAGGTTATTGGAGTTTATGAGCACTCACTGTACGTACATGTGATAACTGCTTGCTCTGTTCTTGTATTTTTTCATGTATATCTTGTATTTTATTTTAATTTATTTTTTGATACAACAAATCAAATTGAATAATAACACTAATATAAGAAGGTTGTTTTAGTTTGAAATTAAAATCAATTTATTGTAATGTATGTTTTAAGGTCTACTTTAAAATCACAGGTGCAGCACATGAGCATGATACCAAAGTTGCATTCTTGAATTGGACAGTCACCCTGGATTCTACTCTCAAATGAATAGAGAACAAAAACCAAACCAAAAACAATTACAACAGCTGAACACTGAAAGAAGAGAAACATTGGTTGCAATGAATGGAACAAGGTAGTTCAAGTATAGTAAAAGGTGTTTGGTGGAGGTAATTTGGCTATGTCAAATGACAATGATGATGAAACGAAGTCAGAAACAACCCACTGTAGTTTCCATTTTCAGTCTTAATAGAAAAAGCCAGAATGGCTGTGTGGCATCTAAGGCCTACACAAGAATTAGGCTACCAAAGGTTTATTGTTAAATCGTAGGTCTATACACTCTGCTCTTTCGGTTTCATATCTTGCTATCAATTGATGAAATGATTAAGTACACTTCCCGTTTATCCGTCTTAGAAAACACTCCACAGCATTGCCAGGTGGTACTTTATAGCTGAGAATATTTTTAATTGAGCGAGTATTGATATTTTAATGGATTTCATTATCTAAGACATTATCAGTGACAGCTAGATCATACGACCAGAAGCTTATGACGTACACATTAAACAGATGTAGTGTACTTTTACATGGTTCAAAATGGAAAAACTTTGCGCAGCAGATTCAAGAAAATCCTTCTGCGGAGCACTTGTCTTGCATTTTGCGGTTGTAGGATTGAAGGGGTATCAATGTAGCATTGAAAGTATTCAACTGAACGTGACCTTCTCTCTGTGCAAAATTTCGTTTTAGTTACAGATTATCCTTTTTTAATAAGAGAACCGTCATTATCTTACGAGAAGGCCTTGGTCCAGTCAGTGTCGTAATATCTCATTAAAATGGTTCTTTGCAAGCTCCATTTCTCAATCTCTTTAGGACTGTCAACAGATCTAATTAAAAAAGAAAAAGGAGCAATTGAAATCTGAAATGTCTGTGTCGCCAAACAATTGCTTTCAAGTATAAAGCATCTGCTGTGCGTATTTTCCAAATCCATGAAAGGAGTTTCGGTGAAATGGCCAGAGCCGTAAGAGGTGGGTGAAATAAGACAACTAATCACCCGAAATGTAAATTCCGACAGCACCAAGGCGGAAACAAATTAACACCAGTGAATCAACAGAGACTACTACTGAGTCTGATAAATGTCTCGTTATAACAAGATGAACAGCTCAAGTGTATTGAATACCATATTGCCGGGGCCCTCAGCGCTGAAGGATCTATTCAGGGGGGGAAGAGAACAGATCGTGACGGCCGTCGCTTTAGGTTTTCATAAATGCTGAGTCAACAAAGAATAAGAATCAAATAACCATTCCTTGCTACAAAACAGGAACCGATGAGAGGAAGGACAACAATTTAAGTACGAGATAGAGAACAATCCCACCAGGCTAACGTATTAAGATATTGATACTTTGACCTGCACTTAGCTGATAAAGGAAGGATAAAGGATACGTGTACAGTATCAAAGGGCGGGTGTGAACAGAAACAAAAGACTGAACCACAAGATCAAAACTTGGGTATAATCCAGGAACCAATTCATCTTTGAAATTGCACAAGAATTAACCCTGACGATGTCACGTGTCACTCACATTTGGTTCAATAAACTTCCAAAAGTGATGCTGAAAATTTCATTCTGAAGTACTTCAGAAGCAAAAGAGAACCATTTCAAGTGGGTGCCATAACCTGAAAGAGGAAGTGTGAATAAAATCTTTGGTCTGAAACCATGGTGAAGCAATGAGGATCAATTTATAAATAAACAACATATACCAGCAGCTACTTAAGTTTCAAAACTAGGAGGAAGACAAATTCCTTATGCTTTTTAATAAAACGTTTGAGTGATATGTAGTAGTAGTAGTAGAAGTATGCTTATTAGAAGGTCAAATGTCACTACTTACTGCAGTATTTTTTAGTAGGCCAAAACAAAAAACACAAACATTTAGGTAGGTACGTTAGCAGACCAGTCCAAGCTATTGGCTATTTTTTCCTATTGGTAAAATTTTATTTTTATCCAAACTCAGGGACAAGAGTAATTTTGTAGCCAAAAGACTGATTGGCTATTTTTTCCCATTGGTAAAATTTTATTTTTATCCAAACTCAGGGACAGGAGTCATTTTGTAGCCAAAAGACTGATGGAGGAAAACAGTAATGTTAATGAATGGCAGGTCGACAACCACTTTTAAACTTTGTTAGCATGATGTACAGAATATTTTCAAATTGGATGTGGGGTAAGAGTGTTAAGAGGACAAAGGTCTTAAACAGCCAGGAACTGATGAATCAAGAGTAGCGGGGAACTGACCAAACAAGAGTAGCAATACTTTTGAAAAAACTTTTCAGCTTGGACAACTAATGCAAAGTAGACTCGATCATAGTATGACATGTCCTGTGCATCACAAAGTTTTACAACTTTTAATTTTATTTAAGCATAATAAGAAGTAACATTTGATCAAGATAATTTATAAAGTTCTAACTTATGTTAAGCCCCAACTAGGGCTAATATAAATTGTTGTTTATTCTCATTAAAAATCGTAGTGAATGTGACGGGATATTTTGTGACATACGGAACACAAATGGGACATTGTAAAGGGCCCAAACATTAGACAACCCTAGAAATAAGTTTTCAAGACAGTTTTTATTTGAGGACCCCCACTCATCTCTAATGCTAGATTGAACTACTGGTATGTTGAGATTGCAACTGAAAACAAATGAGTCTGGACAATGTTCAGCATAACTTTCTTCAACAAAAAGAGACTGGAAAAAACAACTTCAACAGTAGTTATGTATACAAAGTAAGCTGTGCACTCAAATTGTCAGCTCTGAAAAAGCTTTTTTACAAACTGCAAGAAGCAATAACTCCAAATCTCACTTTCAAGACCTACATACAACCATGACACTGACAGAAGATGACTTTAAATGTAAGTTCACACCAAACAAGGGTAAAAGCCACTCTTGGTAAGAGGCTACAAGAAAAACAATATTTAAGATGAACTCGGGGAGCTGAAGGTGGGAATTGATATTCCTCTTAAAACAGTCTAGATGGTAGGAAGGAGGGAAACATGCACCAGGCAAGGAGTTCCAAAGAGATACAGTACAAGGAATAAAGCTGTTGAAATAGCTCTTTGTTCTGCATGAAAATATCTGTGGAAAAGAGAGAGGCTGGCTACAGACCTAGAGTGGGAAAGAGGTTGTAACATTGATCCCAAATCTTCACCAACAAGATTAACAATACGCTTCTAATGAGAAACATTTTCAAAGTAAAGTACATGTAGGCCTAATGTCACTTTGAAAATGTTCTCAACAGTTTGTTGTCATCTTTATATTCATATGCAATTGATCACAATTCTTTTGATAGGCCTAAATAGAGTATTAAGAAGAAGTAACATTTTGCTAAGTATTACAAGCATCATGCAGCATAGAACCTACCTTGGAAAATGACTGAACACTTCCACAACAAGCTGACCCCTCCCCCGACAAATCAACTTATAATTAGCCCTACAATGTTACATTTGTTAAATAGCCATCATATAAAGTTTTCTCCCTAAAGAATAAATTATCATTTCACAGAAACAGCTAAAGTTGTTGTATTTCACTCATGGCAAAGTAATATCCTGTATGCTACTGTCCCGCCCATCACAGCGTGGAAGTTCAGATGTATAGTTTCCAGCTAATACACAAAAAGTACTTGATAGATTTGTACAACAATTTGCCATAAATTAGTCAGATATATACTCCATAAAAAAAAACAATGAAAGTGCAGAAAATACTTTCTTTCTAAAAAGAAAACAGACACAGGATTTTAGCCTAGTTATCAAGTTTTGCATGGGAACAATTTTTGCTTTGCAGAAAAATTTACTAGGGTTTTTTCTGCCAAGGAGATCTATGACATTGGGCTTTGGACATTAACGTGACTCTACCACAAGTTTGCAAAATCGTGCTGGTTGAAGCAGATAATACTTTGCTATTAACAACAGCATTAGGCTCAGTCTATCATTTTGACCTTCATGCCGGGAATAAATGTACACATTCACGTCTGTACCTTTGACAATCACTTATGTGAACCTTAAAAAAAAAAAATGCTGGTGCCAGTATTTGTATGCTGAACGCTTCCCAAGATGATGAAATATAAGGCTAAGAACGGCCCAAGGACAACAGCGACAACAGAAATTAGGAATGAAGTGCATTTTAAAAACCCTCAACAGTTGCACACACATGCAGGTACATTTTAAGTGTACTGTACATTCTCAGCGACTCTGTCGTGCACTTTGCAACCATCATTGTACCTCCACAATGGTCTCGTCATACTTTTTTTTTTGTACATGAAACTTAATTTAATGGAATGCAAGGCAGATGTTTATGTTTGCACAGCAGAAACAAATATGTCTTTGGAGTGATTCATATACTTATAAACACCATGGGGTAAAAATGGCTTCTTCAAATAAAACTTCAGCTCTAGTTTCAATCGACCTGGAACAAAAGAGTTGTACAAACACAGAAACACTATGATACAAATATATATGCTGCTCATACAGTAATATTTAAATTTCTTAAGCAACGTAAACAGTTCCAGTCAAGACAGTTATTAATTTATTAATTGTTGGCTTTACACTGCAGTCACGGTAAGTTAAACACAAACACCTTGTTGCACCGCGTGTGTGTGTACGTTACAGCTCTTAAGCATTATGGGAAAATGATGACCTGTGGCAAATTAGCAAACAAGTGGTTTTGCAAGGAACATCATCAAAAAAACAAGGAACGATTGTAAGGCAATTTTTTTAGCAAACAGCTGCAATGGCGTTATTTCAATATGCAACATCTGGAAGGCACCGTTCGATGTTTGTCTGTAGGCCTCGGGGTATATCAAAGCACCTCTGCAGATGCTACGTGCTCGCTGCCATCACCACCAAGCCGTCTTTGGAACACATGAGATTGTGGGTTGGCATCATCATCAAATTGATATTCTGATACATAATACGGTATTCAGATAAAAAAACAATACTCTCCTTGCTCCGCTACTCCTTGATTGTATAGTAAATCATATTTTCTAATATAATTGTCAAAGTCATTTGATGATGATGGTACAGCATCATGGAGGGAACACAATTAGTGTTTGGAAAGTAAATTTATTTGAATCGTGTATTCAAGAAATACATATTTCATGCGGAAATGCCTCAGTGTATAAAAGGAGCACTTCGGCGATACATCAGCAAGTAACGTTTTGTTAAAAGTTTTTAGTGGGTGTCGTCAGGGTATGGGTTCGACTCCTAAAGCAAAACATAAAGATGACAGAGTGCTCCTTGTGCACTATCGTGTACTAAGATGAAATTTTGCCAATGGAAAGAACTGTGTTGATTTCTTTCTAAAATGAGTCAACATCAAATAAATTGGGAAAAAATATTCATAACTACCGGTACCGTAGTTACCAAAGCCATAACCATCTTTGCATTTAAGAGTACAAAAAAAATACAGGTATAAAAAAGCTCAGCGAAAAAAATGCACATTTTCAAACACAGTGCTATTTTGATGCAACAAAATGCCAAACTTTAAAACCAAAGGGCTTTGTAGGCACAGTAAATTGTAGGTATTGTAGGTAAGTAAATATGCTAAAAGAGAGATAGTGCAGGAATAGGAAAAACCTCAACAAAAACCATCCATAACTCCCATGGTAAAAAGGAATGATATAAAGCAATAAAACAAAAATTTAAAACTCCCTAAAGTGTCATGTTTTAAAGAAAGTAATAAACCAAACCCAATTATGTTTGAAAGAAAACCCATAAATTTCTGCACTGATAACACTCTCCCGGAAAACAGGAAAGAGGAGCATGAACACTTACACAATTATTTGAACCTCCAAACAAAGGGAAACGAAATGCACTTTAAAAGGATGTGATTCTTGAACTCAGCAAGGTGTTAAGCGGGAAAGTTCATGGCCTAATTTCATCAAGCTGCTAGGTAAAATGTATTCACATCACAGATTCAACTACATTTGTGCTCAGTGTTGAAATTGAACCAAGGCTTTCCTGAAGTTTACCCAAAGTTAAAAAAACATTTTTACTCAAGGAAAAACATTTGAATCAGTATTTTGTAAAAAAAAATCCTACTCATTATTACAGTATACTGGCGAATGAAATCTAAAGAAAAACAAAGTAACCTGGACTTGGCATTCTCTCTTGATAAACATACTGTACATACAGTAAGTTTGAATCACCCAAGAGTCCCAATGAAGTTTTGTTTTGTATAAATACAAGTAGTAAATACAAAACTTAAAAAAACATAGTTATAAATAAATAAATAAATAAATAAATGAAAAAACACTACAGTCAAAAGTCCTCTTACTATATGTTAACAAATTTGAAGCTAAATTGTTGTCCACTTGTACAATCAGAGACAATTATCAAATTTATAAAAATAAGTGCCATTTAAAGCCACTTTTTAAACGCGATGCACTTTTGTTGCTTTTCGGTGGGATCATAAATCAAAAACATTGGAAAAGATAGAGTAAATATTAAGCGATCATGTTGGGCATCACGGAATATTGAAATAACTCTTTCATGACTGACATACCATGTAAACAAAACGAAAAAACACTAATTTTTGATAAATTAGTGCATTTTTATAATGACGGAAGGCCGATAAAAATACAGCAGACAGTACAAACAGGGAATACAATTTAGAATGTGAGTACAGAATTGGTGATGTTGACAAACAGGGTGTGGATGGTTTTTAAATTTCTCCTTTGCTCTCTAAATCAGGACATCTTAACTGAAAACGACACATTTGTGAAAGTTTCAGCTTTAATACTTCATTTTGTTACTACAATTTTTGAAATTTATACAGTGGTTTTTATAACTGGAAAAATAAAAATATGATCTTGGCAAAATATTAATAATTTAAATTGTAATTGAATTTATTTATAATAAAAAAAATTTACAATACAATGAATAACTACAAAATTTGACTAATAAGTTTTCAGAGAGGTGACAGCCACTTTCATTCAACAGCTTGCTCCCAACAGATTTTAACCATTAACTAAATCATTAAAAAAATCTCATGCAGCCAGTTCAAATCAACACAAGACTTCCTCACCTGCAGATCAATATGAAATTGCTCTTGCCAGAAATTGATTTCAGATTTTAAGACATGAAAAGAGCCTGACCGTGGGAGGCAGACCACAATTGTGCTCTTTACACTGTGTGCTGTGAATTGGAAGGGAGAGAGAGAGAGACAAAAAAAAAAAGCCCGCCTCTAGCTCTAATGACAATATAATATCCACCTCTCCCTAAACACTCCAATATTGCTGTAATTTCATCCTCAGTCACTCACTAACTGGCCATGTCTTAAATAATAACATGTCCTTCCCAACCTTACAGCGCAAGGTAGGTACTTGAGACGCGCTTTAATGAAATAATAGCACCTTATTGCTTTGGCACTGGGAGCCAAGTAAGAAAACGCAATATCCCCACAGTAAGAATATTGATCAACCTGTATGCAAATGGCTCGCTATTTTGCACAGTCTGGTTCGCCTGGACAAGAGATACAGATTTATATTGATTGTTGGAACTGCTATAACAAGAGGCTTGTCATGCAGCAGTTATTGCATTGTCCCCGTTCCCCCTTAAGACCCGAGGGAATTTGTTTTCAAATGCATCAGAAAATCCATTGGGTGTGAATACGGTTCATTGCCAAATGACCGTGTCTTGAAATGAATTTCAGTCACTTTGAACAGAAGAATGAAAAAGGTTTAACCAAAATGTCCATGAACGTGCTCCTCCGTCGAGTCAGAGGTTTAGCGCTACTGTACACCAATGAAACGGATCATAACTGTACATTCTTACAGTGCTATTATATTATTAGTATACTGCGTTCACAATATTTATAACATTCCTGTGAATTAAATGTAAGTCAGAAATGAATAGTCTTGGGAGTCAAGAAATAATATTCAAAATTAGCATTTAAATTAAACAATTAAGTTGAAGTAATATAATTGGATACCAAACTTTAATGATCAACATAAAAAGTGACATCATAACTGTTAATTGGTTTCTAAACACTAATTTCATGATAACTATATACAGTGCTTACTGGACTGCCCTTACAATTGGCAAGTGCGCGGTACACAAAGAGTGTATTGTAAATACTCTTGATCTGTCTGTTTTTTTCAGCTACTGTCCCATTCGGTAGGCTGATTAATAAACAAAAAAATAAAATATGTGTGGAACTCATGAACTTGTGTTTTGACTTTTTTGGGTCATCAGTTGTGTAGTGTTCATCAAATAATTGTGAGAGCAGGCTTAAAATAACAAACTGCATACAGTACATGTACATGTACATAAACCTAGTACATTGTACGTATACATTCCACTTAATTTAATGAAACATACAATACAAACGGATTGGATAATAATTTAAATGCCTAAGTTTCCCCAAAGGAAGAATGGACAAAATCTTAGTTTATTTTTATATATTTGTCCTTGTTTTACAATTCAGCACAACTACATTGTACACATTGGGTGAAAGTTTTTTGATAAGCTTAATACCTGGACCAATGAAGTATTCTAACAAACCTGTACCTTTTCTAGGCTTGGTTAACAAGTGATTTGACCCGCAAATTTAATTTGCAAAAATTTACCATAACAAATCTTCAGATGAGTGAGTGCATGTACTTGGTTGATAATTAACAGCTTAAGAAGGGGAAACAAAATGGTACAAAGTAGTACATATCCTTAGTTGGTAGAAATCATTTCCTTTTCTTGCATAGCAGCATTGAACTGGATGGTAGTAACAGAGCTGCATGACCCCTGCAGTGCACTTTCCTTCAATGGCGGCATCTAATCACTACACACTGTCTTGTAGTGCATTAAGAACGACAATTAAGAACTTGGATTCAAAGTGCGTCACTCCTAGCAGGTTGGAAGGTCGGGTCCGTGCACTTTTTTTAATATTATATATGGCTTGCCTGGGATTCAAGGCGCAAGGCGAAAAACAAAACGAGACATGTGTTACCATTGTGAAGATTTTAGTGATCGTTAATCTTTAAATTTCATTGCATTATATGTAGGTATAAATAATTGATCCTTGGCACAATTTGGAAAGTGGTAAGATTGTGAATTTATGAGCCTTGCTGTTATCCTCTGAGTCATAATCTCAAAGTCACATGAGAAGGTTCAGTGCTGCACATCCTCGAATACGGGTTTATCCATACTTTGTGTGATTAATAATTTGTCAATTACTGTATTATAAACACATTTAACAAACCAGAAACATTGAAAAAGTATAATACAATGTAATGATTTACTTTAACAACCCTTTTAATGATGAAAGTAGTAGTGACTTGATGACAACAAATTCATGGGGATGTTACAAATCTTTGAAGGTTAAAACCTTCAGAGTCAATGTCGCTGCATAGATTACATGTTTTGTACACAGCAAGGCCAGCAGGGTACTGACACATTGTATTACACCATG
Organism: Pisaster ochraceus; assembly: GCA_010994315.2. Taxonomy (NCBI): domain Eukaryota; kingdom Metazoa; phylum Echinodermata; class Asteroidea; order Forcipulatida; family Asteriidae; genus Pisaster; species Pisaster ochraceus. The sequence continues at coordinate 5,216,543 of CM021526.1, read as the reverse complement.
CAACCCAGAACAGACTGGACAATGGCCTTAAAACCGACATGATGAGGGTTGTTAACTTTGTTGAGCTACAGTACAAACTACAAACATAATTTACCAGTTCATTGTGTGCAGGATACATTGTATGTCCTTGTAAAACAGAAGCTGGAAATAAAAACCATGTTCCTCTCTTACTGCAGGGTTGAAGCACTATGTACTCAACAGTCGCCATCTGGGTCAAGTTTATGCATACAGTGTACATTGAGTTTGTCAAGAAAACAACTTTTTGAAAAACATTAAAACAAATTGGTAATTGTTCTAAACTTAAATAACCAAAGTAAGAAAAAGATAACTTCAACCAAATTGATACAAAATGTGTTTTGCTGGGCACACTATTCCTTATATCCCTTCCACACAAACCCCCCCCCCACCACCACCACCAATATAACAGTTTTTACAAAATGGAATGATCTCTTCTCCCACACCGACCACAACTAAATTGAAAACAAATTACAAATTAAACTGTAATTGAGAAGTTGGTAAATCATATAATTTCGTTTATGCACCCTTAGGCAGAAAAGCCATCTGCACTTTTCATATCTGTTCAAAGCCATATGATTGCTCATCTGAAATTTAGGGCGGGGCCTCCCACATTACTGGTGTCTGGAATGTCAATCAAACAATGTACGGTACTCAAGAACAACTGTTGCAGTACCCCAATAGTACTTTTGTACACAGATGTACAGCACAATGTATCTGCCATGTAATAAATAACTATCTACAAGCATTCAGGGTTGTGTGAACTTTTCAAAAGTTCAAAAAACCAAATGTAAGCAATGAATTTGCCAGATGTGCCTGTACATGACATATTATGTGTAGAAAACCCACTTCTTTTTGTCCACCATAACAATCCCATCTCCAATAATACAATTTATCTTCAGGCAAACTTAAATTCTTGATTCTGATTGGTCGCTCCATAGCAACTACATGTAGAATGTGATATAAACCTATAGTGCATGGCCTACAAATATCACAACCCTGTTCAGTTGCGCTGTTTTAACTCTGCGTATTGTGTTACTATTAACCTTGGTGTAAAGTTTTCTTGAAGATAAATTTGTTATCACACACGCGCTCGTGGAATACGTAAATGGCGAAGATTATGGGACGCAGAAGCGCTATTTTTTCTGTAATCCACTCATGCTTATGTGATAACTAATATTTATAAGCAGAATAATGCATTCTCAGATCTTTGCCCACTAGATTTAAAAAAAATGAATTTATGTTATAGCAGAGAGAAAACACCGAATAACAAAGAATCCGGGAAGACTATATTTACAGAATGAAATGGAGTGACAGTTGGCGTGAAAACTTATCAAATGCTTACAAATATAATTATGTTGACATTATTAATTATTTTCTGTATTAAAACATTTATGTTTCAACTGTAACTATAGACCTTTTATTGACAACAAATACACAACAAATGTACTGAAAAGACAAATTTTATCACAGTTATTTCTTCATGTTTTTATTCCCATTTCTGCCTATTGACCCCTCGCATGCATGTCACAGACGGCGACTGCGACAGGGTCACCATTTTGGGAGTCAACAGGTGTTAGCATGTAAATGCCACATCGCCTAAAATGTGCACTACACTGTATAACACGCGGGGACACCGACTCCCAAAATGGCACAACCAAGATTATTGTGAGGACAACCTCAGCAGGGTCAATTCATAATAATAATTTGCCTTACAACAACATGAGACATGTTACCTGGGGACTGGTACATCATGTACACTATGTGCAGTATGTATTTGAAGTTTGAATTGCCCACATACATTGTAGAGTGGTTGGAATGGGATTCCCCGCATGAACAGGTGGAGAACAAAGCCTCACCAGATGAAGCCAATATTTGCTCTTGATTAGAAATGTTGACCTTTTTTGCTTCTTCATTCATCATCAACTGGTTCCCTGTTCTTCTGGCATGATTAAAGTTTGTGGCAAAATGCGATCATCAGCCATACATGCCCCCACTCTGCTTAGTCATGCTTTAAAGGAGTGTAGCGGAGACTGGATAAAATCCTTGGCTGAAAGCTGACATTTTAATATCCTCGTGGTACAAAGACTTTATGTTTTGTACAAGTAGCACCTCAGTATACACAGTTACAGGGGGAAGATTAGACAAATTTTGAATTTGAAGTGGACATCTAACCTGAAAGGGCAAAGGCATAACGGCGTTTCTCCTGGTAAATGACCCCCTCGATGAGAAAATAGTGAAATTGTATTGGAACATTTCAAGGGGCGCCAAGGCAATGAATGACCAGGGGCAACATTGCATAAAGTACTGTATCACTCAGGTCTTGGTTTGACATGCAGGAAGGAATACCCCAAGTCTTACATCAGAAGATCAAGTGGGGTGGATGATGTGAAGTCAACACACACATACTGGTAAACTTGATAAATTTAATTTGATTATTACGATCACGAAGAAGGAAACAGTCCAAAGTTTGCAATTATTTTATCCAACATTTAACACAGCATACATGATGGCCTCCTAATCACTTCTTAATACAAGATGTTCACATGGCAGCTTGATAGTGCTTAGTTTAGTACAGTTTTTATCAAATTTTAAGCCTCAATGTTATGTAATGTATCATTTGTAGTTCCGGCCCTGGGGGACCCATGTCTTTGGATGAAGTAGCCGGGACATAGAGGGGGATGTTAACAAATCTGGGCTCTGCTAACAGCGACAATGGTGGGTACTTGGCCGAAGTTGTACTATTTTGCCCCGCCCTACTGGAGCAATAGTGGGGACTTTGACATGGTTGTACAATTTTGTTCCATGCCCCACATGCCAAGGCCGAGATTGGAAGTGTTGTGATGAGAAAACTGCCCCGCGTGCCAGGGCCGAGATCATGTAGGGGTTGTAAAAACAATGCCCCACATGCCAGTGCCGGGAAATAGCCATGGATGTACAAAAAGCAAATTCCCCGCCCAGCCGGGCAGTAGCGGAATATGGCCGGGACTATCACGCTGGGCCAATTTTACATTCCCGGCCAAGTCCCCGCTTGTCCAGGGCCGGGACTATAACAATGATGTCTTTACTATTACAGTAGTTACACAGTTTCCCCCAAAAATGTTTCATGTTTGTGAGTTTTGCTGTTATTTCTAAAATGTAATTTGTCAAATGAAAAACTGCATACAAATTACAATACACAACACATTATCATGGCATGCAGATGTTGATGCTTATAATTTTAAGGTAAACTAGTATCTACACACCCACAGGCAGGGAACTTCACAACAAGTAGTTTTCAACCGTGCGATCATAACCATCGATGATGCATGATGACATCCACTACCACTATTATTACTAATTACTAATACTATATCATTGCAGTGTAAACAAAATTACTGTGTGGGCTGTGCTGATATGACAAGCGGCTGCAGGACTTGTCTCGGATCGCGTTTAAGCTCATCCGGCGATGCTGTTTTAAAGCATAAATTATGGTTATTTCCACATTAAAGCTCGGGCATACTCTGATTTTAGAAATAAACTGACTTGCCTTGGGTATATCAATGTACTCAGAAAGATAAAATCAGTTAAAATTGTCTTCTTACCTATGAATGTCAGATGTCCTCCTTCCACACAGCGCGGCGCAACCACTGCTCAAGCACACACAACACTAACTCTAGTTCCGACTGTTTTTTTTGCTGGCAGACGACAAATTTACACATAACCTTTAAGCTCTTTCAAAATGGTGTATATACATTATATTTTTAAAGTGTAATTTAATACTTTTGATAATAATATAAAGTAAATAAAACTTATAAGTCATTAACAATTATTTAAATTATACTTTATATTAATACGTTTATAATTTATTTTTAATTAAAATATTATATATGTAGCAGTTATTTGCACATTGCCTCACTTTGACAAAACTGGTGACCCCGGTTAGTTCCGTGAGCTCAGAATGTTGGCTTCAATCAAAACTTTTGGCAGGTTTCCACGGATTCTGCCGATTTTTCGACATGTATCTGCATCTCGGGTGGGTATTTGGGGGTTCCAATATGCATTTGAGGTTTCTATGTTGTCAGAATGGTTGATTTCTTTTAAAGATCACTTGTTTTACAAAAGTGTTCCAGCACGTTCGTCATGTCATATCTCAATCTCATGATGAGTGTATGGACTGTAGGTGTGTTTGAGTATGGACTAATGGAGTGAAGGAAGGCGTTTCTCTTGTCACTTGACCACCAAATCAAAAAGCCAAGGCTCAAGTATTGCTGGACTCCCTTACTTATAAATCTGTAGGAAAAACTGTTGTGTTGACCTTTCATTAATAATGTTTGTTGATATAATGATGTGAACATGATCATGATGATCGCTTGTTTTGTTGTATTGTAATGTTGACTTGGTATTATTGTATTTTAAATTTGTTTATGTAGTTTGTGGGCTTGGTCTAGTCTTTTTCCCTAATTTGTGACTCCCAACATGACCAAGTGCTTTTTGTTTTTAAATTTTGCCTTTCATAAATGGCCCGTTTCCTATCTCTTGTCTCACAAGGAAAATGTTGATGCGGAACCAGACTAAACATTTATCACGGTAAAGTTCCCCAAAAAACAGTCGCTGCGCATGTTCAGTGTCGTTCCATGAAATTAATGTTTGCTGAAAGATTATTCCGTACCGGGTATAATATCCACTGCCTAAAAACATTCATCTCGGTATAAAAAAGCACACCAAAAGTAGTTGGAATGCGATTATCGTAACCCTCCATCCTGGCCTCCCGGCGGCCAGTCGTAGACTGGTTGCAACAAACATTTGGCATTTTTCCCCCACAAAATTACACTTTAAATGTACACAATTGCATCGTCACTACCACAAAAGTGGTTTTCATATGTACGCATTGACAAAATATACATCTTATTTAATTGGCCAAAAAGTTAAGTAAAGTGTAAAAAAGAGGGAGAAAGTAAGTACACAGATCTTTGAAATGTTTTTGTTCTTTAAAATGGTATTGACTAATAGGGAGTCCGCCAACATAGGGCTGAATAGCTCAGTTGGTAGAGCGCCGGTACGTTAATCCGGAGATCGTTGGTTCAAGTCCCGCTTCAGTCAATTTTTATTTGTTTAAACCCAAATTTAAAAAAAAAGAAATTTACCCAGTCAGTTACCCTTGTAGTTCTGTCAGTGTTCTTTGCCAGAAGCTATGCTTGTATGTATCTGTTGATGAGTTGAGTCGCATGAAGTGATGCTGTTAGCTACTTCGTGTTGTTCTGGTTCTTGGATTGATGTAGTTTGAGATGAGATTGTTCGATATTTTGTAGAGCATGATCAAGCGGACATGGCAAGTGTCCTTCTTCCAATGAGGGAAGGCCAAGGTCTTGGACTCATGGCTGTGACAATTGCATCCCTCTTGTAGTTTGAATTGGATGACTCCTGTTTGAATCTTTTCCAGTGTGTCTACCTGGTTGTGTTTGTAAGGATTCCATGTGGCAGACGCATACTTTAGTTGAGGTCACACTAGTGAGATGTAAGCTTCCTTTTTTATTTTGGTTGCACATTTGCCAAGATTCTTCTCTTGTAGTTCCACTCCTAGGTATGATTGCCTTTGAACTACACCCAGCTATTCTGTTTCAATGGTGTGTAGGGATAATCAATGTGTTCTTTCTGTGGATCCGCTTTGTGTAGTATTTGTTGGTATTGAGTCTCATCTCCTGGAGGTCAGACCACTCCTTCTTCCCCAAAACAGAGAGTGACAAAAAACTGCTCCAAAATCCAATTAAAACATCTATTGTAGACTTTTAACTCACCTGAGGTACACTGGATATGCTTGTTAATATGGTGATATGTTTCTTTGAACAAAGACATTTTCAGCTGAAATCTTAAATAATGTCCAAAATGGACCGCAAGTGACTTCTACAGATTTGCACAACCTGCGGATTGCTCACAATATTGCCCAGTCTGCAGAGCGCAATCTGCAGATTGCTCACAATATTGCCCATTCTGCAGAGCGCAATCTGCAGATTGTGCAAAACCATAGGAGTCACATGAGATCCATTTTGGACATCCAGTTTAGATTTTAGCCGAAAATGTCTTGTTTTTAAGAGAAAAGCAAAACAATATGGTCGATTTCATATACATGACACCTACATAACACCTCATTCAAACTTGGTAAATCCTTTATTAATGTGTTTTGTTGTAATCATAAAAAAATTGTTAATGCCTGCATGACCTCCGTTTCGATCCTAGTAGCACTAGCAGAATTGTTATCAAAGCCTTCGAGAAAGACTGCTTGAGTTGGAACTTGAGGCCAATAGTTGTTACTATTTATTTTATTTAATAGATGTTAATTTTGCATCAGGGATAAAGAATATATTTTGTTTTTACCCTTGACATCTATTAAATCGTCTCGATACCCGCCGCTAACACATAGGATTCAAACTACCTCTAGCCACCAGGCTAGCTCGGTGGTCTAGTGGTAAGACATTTGCTCTAGCAATGCAAAGGTCAAGGGTTCGAATCCCACCAAAGTGATTTGCCTGTAGATTTTTTTCACAGCACTCGGGACAGTACTGAGTATACAGTGCTTATTACACATCGTTGTAAGGGTACAAACAAACAAATTATGTTTATTTTATTATTATTATTTCCCTCTTTTTAAATTTGTATTGTGTGGTTGGCTGATAAGGGGGCGTGTAATTTTCTCTTGACCTAGTATGTATTATGTAATTGTCCATTTTTTAGTATATATATATTTTTTTTATGCCAAAGTCTTGTCACCGTTAGTTTCGATTCTTTGATGCATTTTTATTTGATGTGAGGGCCACCCCCCCCCCCAAAAAAAAAAATGATCAGCTGTGCTGGATGGGCCACCCTCTTAAATATGGTTTTAAATAAATAAACAAATAAATAAATGAGCATCATTTTCATTTATACCACAATTCATGTTGATTGGTTTGCTACAACGTATTCCTTTTTTTATCCTTTTAATAAATCATTTACAAAAACCCAGTTGATCAGTTGTTCGGGCATAATAAAGGAAAGGCCATCATGAAAATTTAATGTTATGGAGGGGTATGGAAAGTTTTCATCAATAAAGCACACATCTCCACATCAGTTCTTCTGCAGCACTTTATCACACCCGATGGGCATCTAAAAGCGCTCATTATTTTTTCAGCAGGCATTCTGACCCATGTTTTCATAATGAGACCCATTTTTATATAGCAACTTGAAAGAGGTTTGCAAGGTGATGTGGTGCAATCTGCAGCCAACCATGCCAGAAAAAAAAAACAGGGGTAAGCCCCCTTCTCTTATCGCTAAGTGTATCGGGTTCTTTTACCTGCGTTACACAACACACAGGGCATAGAGCTTGACAATCCAGCCGAAGGAAGACAAAACTAGGGTGAAGTGTCTCGCTGGAGGACACAAAATCCATGACAGGGAACTGAACCCACACTTTGAAAATAGCAGATTTGGAGCCTGGCGCCCTAGACCGCTCAGCCGCGAAACTCCGCATACATTTTATTTTTAATATCAGGGAAAGCTCAGGAGCAAAGGAGGCATCCTGATGGTCTTTATTTCTCCTCATGTGTCTTTTTTCTGTATTTATTATTTCCAGCCTTGTCAAGCTCTGAGGAACTTTTCACATGAAGGTACCGTAAAGTATTTGAAATTTATGTATTTTATGCATGTATGTAAATTAATACAACCATTTCGAACAGCAACTTAAACAATTTGTTTAACCCTAAAAAATTTTCCAACCCATCCAAAGCCACCTGCAAGGTTTTCGTAAATTCTGTTGGGACCCTTGCTCTATGATTGGACATGGTTGAACAGTAAACTGATCATGCTTTACATGGGATTAGGCATAGTTTGCACAATCGGAGTTCAGCAGTGAGTGCTGAATTACCGTATTTTGTCCCCAAGTGAGATTAGTTTACAATGACGGTCATGTTTTGTGGTTAAGAAAATTTTTGGGGAATAAACAAATGTTGGGCTAAACATTACCCACTGGATTTTAAAGAGCCAAACTCGGTAAATGTTGAAGTTTTATAACTGGCCTTTAACTTTGACCTGCAACATTACAACTGACATGCCCATATTGCACAGTCACACTAAGAATGAAACCCATGAATGCTTCACTGGTTCCTGATGAGTGAGTTAAAACAATGAGAAGCTTTAAATGTCCATATGAAAGAATAAAACTCACATAAGTATTACACTGGTTCCAGTCCAACTGAATGGGCTTAAAACAAAATAACAAAACAAACTTGAACAGCCATTACTCCTTATTGCAGTGATGTATCAACTTGAAACTTGTATCAAATATTGCCACTGACAGAGATTCATGTGAAAAGAATGGTACTCATGATTATGACACTGGTTCCAGAATGAGCTAAGACAAAAAAAGATAAAAAGGTTTTAGAATATGGATGGTTCCAAAAGTGCAAGTCTTATTATTTTATAATTATCTTACCCCCTCCCCCCAAAAAAAGAAAAGAAATGAAAACAAGTAGTGCATAAAGCAGCAATTTTTTTCTGCCATGGTAAAGTTTTATGATTTAGTTGACACTACCTGTACAGAAACACATTGTATACAAGATGTATACAATGTGTTGGTGTCAAATGAATCTTATCATTTGTTCTTTTTTACCTATTTGTTTCTCTTCCTAGTCGGCCCTCACCCATCCTTAGCCCCTCTGTCACTCCCATTTCAAACCAAGTATGCAGTGGTCAGATGCATACTTTTTTTATGTCCTCACTCCTGCATTAAATAAGTTGATCAAATGGTTGATTTTTCCATTAGTCATTGTTTTCCTATCGAGCAATTGGCAGCTCGCCATGGCAGCTTTACTGTTCTAGTCTAAGTTGTTTTGTGCTTAGCTACTGTTTCTGCTTTTAGTCGCTCATTGAAATTTGGGCCTGATAAAGAATGGCTGAAATACAGACTACACTATTTGATTTTAATTTCGGTTTTATTAGACGGTGATTGTTACTTGCTGCATTGTTGCAATGTATTTCAGAAAGAAATTGTTCTTTTTAGTTAACCTAAATACCTTTATATCTGTACAGGTTCCAAAACACAAGCTGTTTACGGCAGGGAAATATCACAACTATGTTGTAGGTAAGTTGTCATTTCTAAAAGATGATTCCCGGTCTTGGAATTTCATCTTTGCGAGGGCAAATTTTCATTTTTTAAAAAGGCACTTCCGTTGGAAAATCTTAAAGTCGATTTGAAACTTAATTTAAGGGGCACCAAGGCCAAGACCAGGGGCAACGGAGGCCATGGCCTCGGCATGTAGTTCCAGACCTGAGATCCATGTTGATTATAAGTGATGGCATGTTTTCATGTCAGAATAAAATGGCGTCTGTGGCAATTTAAGGAATAGTTATCTCATGTAGACAGAGTGTTTCTTGGACTGTCGTTACATCTTAACCGTCTTGGAAGAATAAATTTCAATACTAAACTTCGTAATCAACATTATAAACTATATCAACTATATATACTCCATGTTTTTTAAACACATTTCTCTATGAATCTGGCTGTATTAAACCGCATTGTGTACTGTCTTGAAGATAACTTGAAGATTACTTGAAAGCAGCTCAGTTTTCCTGCACTAAAGTTTAAAATGTTTTAACACCATACAGTGAAATTTTTTTTGTGGGCAAAGAATTATTCAGTATAATCTGAGTTGTATTTATTTATTTTTTTAAATAATAATAGTATACATTTATCAGGTTCTTTTAAGCGATGTATTAAATTGCCTTACACCATTACTACCCCTGATCATTTAGACTTCCTTTGGAGTATGCAGCACCGGCAGCCAAATTGCTGCACAGGCCGCTAATCATTCACATCAACAATCTCTACCCTCGCATGTACCCATTTACTCCTGGGTGGTAGGAAACAATTAGAGTTACGTGTCTTGCCTAAGAACACAAGTGTCAAGATGGGATTAGAACCCACACTCTCGTGACTCATCAACCAGAAAAAGATTTTTTATGCAAATTTTTTGTATCTTTTTGCCATGAAACTGGTTTTGTTTTCCACCTTCATTTGCCTCCTTAGTAAAGGCTTTGCCTGTTTGATGCATCCAAGGATGTTTTCTCAACATACCCCCCCCCCCAATTGCTTTCCATTTTCATCCATTTTTATCTGTTAATTTGTTTAAGCAATGGTTCAAACCAGTCGATGAAAATAAAAAATGGCAACAAACTAGTGTCTAAGCAGCAACAATTTACACTACTTGTTGTCTGTGCCCTCAGAAGTTTCAAACAAAGCGCACGCTTAAATTGAGCACAAGAGCTTCAAGTCAACGCTGTTATTAAATGCTCATAACATTGGACGCATCACAGACAATTTAATAAGATACACATTGAAAATGATATGAAGCCAAAAGGAATTAATTTGCCATTTTCATAATAGCCAACGTAGACCTGATATACATCACAGAGAATATTATAATGGTGTGTCAGATCATAAATATATACCATGAAATGTTGTTTGTAAGAACGCCGCACAATTGATGGCCCATTGTGCTGTGCACAGCAGAGGTAATTTCAGGTAGACGGCTATTCATGTGAAGCGTTGGGCTATCCATCTTTTTCTTAAGCAGTCTTGTAAAAAACAATTACGAGCCAGCGCTGACAATGGACAAGGAGCCTGGAGGGAATAGCAGTATTTTTGTCTTCTTCTTTTAATTACCATCTATTATTTAAACCATCATCACCATCATCATCATCAGTTTGTGACACTTGTGTATGCCCTAAAACTTTCAAGCAATATTAGGGGAGCTACTGAACCCCAGCGATTAAATCTTACCTGTAATTTCATAGAATTTGTGTGCTGTGTACCATATTATAATTTGTTAAAGCTGTACATGATAGGTAAATGTATGTCAATCTGTGGACAACCAATTATCAACCTTTGAACATTGTAACTTTGAAGATGATGTCATTCGCTGGATGACATTTTAAGCAGGTTTTTGTGGGAGAAATGGCGTCAGTGAACCTGTGGTGTAACTGTACATCAGCGTAAACCTATTTGAGGTGTATGAAGTCCGTCAGCCATAGTAAATAATAGCATGAACTCTGACACCTAGCTACCAGGGATGTGATGTATCCGTTTTAAACCGGAA
>CM021526.1:5184207-5199740 GCA_010994315.2 Pisaster ochraceus | reverse complement strand
GGGGGGGGTAGACAAAATAAAAACAAAAAAAGAGAGGTGAAATAGCGAACAAAAGGGTTCCTCGTCCATGTAAGATATAGTATCTGGATGAATGGTAATAAATTCACTTCCAATCAGGAGGTAGAAGTACACCTTGACTTGTATTAAACTGCCTGAAAATACTCATGGAAAGGAAAGAGAGCAAAAAAAAAAACAGCGAGGGTAAATTTCCTTCTTTTTTTTCTTCTTTTTTTTCAAATGCATTACAACTTTTCTTTTCATCGGAATTACATTATTCCAAGTGAATTTTTTTCATTCTTGATCCTAGCTATAAACGTTAACAGCATAATGTCAGTAGCACAGTCCTTCATTTTAAGACATACAAGGAGCGCTATGAACTGCTCTGCCTTCAGTTATTGAGGAGAGGTCTCTGCACTCCTGACAACCAAACTTCCCACATCAGTCTGCAAAGTGAAATTAAAACACAATTCCATAAAATACGACTGTTTGTTATGTTTAGGTACGTTTCGTATGTGGATTCGTAGGTGCATACAGCATTGCATGATCAAATCAAATAAACGCCACATTGGTAGTTAATTTCCTGCCGTGAATAAGAAGGGAAAAAAATGTTTTTTAAAAATCCACATTACAATTTTTGCTTGCACTCTGACAAGGTCAAGGAATGCAGAGGAGAGTGATTATTCTTGCAATTCTTAAAGATGAAGGTCTGCAGTAAACCATTTTGATTTTTTTGATTTTATCATATGTCACTTTTTGTTTCTACATGTGAAATCTTAAGCAAAGTTTTTTTGTTTTTCTTGAGATTTTTGTCCACACTCTTTAAGTAATTCATAAAAAGAGCAAGACGGCACAATTTGTCCTCCTACATGGATGATTACAATGTTGGAGCAGCACCTTGTAAACCCTTTTAAGGTGCTGCATAAATGGGTCTCATAATTCATAGAAACTTCAAAACCTGTCTTTAAAAACATTTATCTTTGTTCGAGTGCCTCGAGCAGCTTATTGGTGGACACGTGCGCTATATAAGACTCCAATATTATTATTATCACTATTATTACATTTCCTTTAGTGGCAATTAAATTTGTGTCACCGTGTAACACTAGCTGTTTTGTACTGTCATATTTCTTTCATTTATCTTTTCATCAGCTCTAAATAAGAAAATAGATTTATTGTCAACACCAAAAGCTACGATAAGCTAACTAGACCGAGCAAGAATATAAAAAAAAAAGGAAGAAGATGATCTTCACCATGAAACTAAATCGATTAATTGCTTGTAACCCAGGAAGTTGAAGTCAGTCAGGCATATCCAAAAGACTGTTTGCTCCATCCATCTTGTGAGCAACAGGTATCGCTGACATTTCCATCTTCTAGTCTGGCCCCATGTCGCTCCTTCTCTTGTGTTATACAAGACGTGGAGGCCGATATCAAACACAAGATTGGGAAGGGCTGACTTACGTTTAAACCACATGTGGTCGTGTAACACTATCGGGAAACACAAGCTGTCTTGGATGAGTGCTAAAACTTATCCCGACATGGAAGATGTATAAATTTGTCGGGGCCCTTTTTTTAGCATCTGCCATTTTCTACATGAGATGTTGAGTTGAATTTCAACAATGAGATCTGAGGGATGGTTGCCGACTCGTATTTCACTTTTGGAAGTATTATCCGGATAAACTTAATTGGTAGATTGTATAAGGAGCCATATTTAATGGCATTATGTTCTCAACATCCGAAGAAGCTTCTTAAATTGATAAACAGTGAGGACACTTATACCGGATGAAGCTGTATTATTAGTATTCTTTGTGTGTGAAACTGTACAATTTAAAGCTCTGCATCTGATAAACATGTGCTTCTCCTCATAGCTTTTCAAGTACTCTATGAATATTCGATTAAAATTTCCACCATATGGGTTATGTTTTATATTACTATTCTTCTTCAAGTTATGTATTCAGCTGTGGTTCAGTGACTATGGATGACTCGTATACATGGAATGGCAGTGAACAATTTTCCCTTGTATACGTAGCAAAATGCTACACAAAGTGTATCAGTTTGCTACTCGAAAATCCTCATTTGCTGCTCAATTTTAGCATTCATTGTGCACAAAACATGTTGAGTCTGAATATTTTGCTGATGCAAAAAAAGGCTGAAGGAAATCATTCCCTGAAAGTTGACGTGTGTGTGTCTCATTTCAGATGATTATGAACGGTGTACAGAGAAATAAAGAAGTAATGAGTTTTTGGAAGGTCATTCATTGATAGAAAGATAAGAATAATTCAAGAAGGTCGTATTTGTTGCATCAAGCTTCCAATGTCCATTTCGTTTAAATCTGTTTCTACCTTACTGCACAAGGACCAAATGTCTTGCATAAAATGTTAGTGGTTTTATTGAACATAAGCGTACTCACACATGAATGGAGGAAGCTGCATGAAGTTAACAGGTCAAGCAGAATGTCTGTTTTATAACAGGTTGTTTTATTTTGTTCTTTTTGCAAATTTATCAAGTTGGTCTTGTATCGTAGCACCTCCTGTTTATTCCTCCTGTCACATATTCCTTCAAACGATTTGGTTTTCTTACATTCCGTCTATATTTCTGTGCAGCTGTTGGTGACTATGTGAATGAAGATGAAGTTGTTGGAGAGATAGAAACTGATAAGGTAGTGGTTCTATTGAAAGTACTAGCGTGTGATAAATTTGTCTCTTTTATTTGTCTACAGTTTATTGAAAGAAAATTTGCTTTTATACCTTATAAGGTCATGTCACATGAGGCAGTTTATAGGCAACCAGTTACAGGAAATCTCAAACGAACAAGAACAATCCATTTCAATTTTCATACACATTTTCTTTGGGGCGGTAAGAAGCTGTTTGACAATTGCCTCTTGTTCGGTTCAGTTCTTGTGGAACCAAAGTGTCTCTATTTAATGCAGTGGATTGGTTGTCTTCAAGCGGCCGTTCAGCATTGGGCTTGTGTGACATGACGTGACATGACCCTTTCAAAGCTAAGACCATAATGTTTGTGAGTTGATACAGTAAGTTGATAACTGTTAAACCCTATTGCTCTGATGTCCTTTGTTTTGGGGTTTGCAGACGTCAATACCTGTTACGTCTCCAGTAAGTGGCATCATTGTAGAACTCCTTGCAGGTGATGGGGACACTGTGGTCGCTGGACAAGAACTCTTCAAAGTACAGCTATCTGGTAAGTATTGATATTACAACAGACTTCCAAGTTTCACACATACTCAAAATTTGAGCCCCTTTAAAGTTCCCACAATCTCTGCAGGAAATCCAATATGCTCAAAAATTCTTGGTTATGTGGGAGACTTACAAGGTCTATTATCAGAAAATGAACAGACTGGGCAAGTCTAGCATGTGTTTTTGGATTCCTGCGTTCATTGTTTTTTAACATGTAAGGAAAACAAAATCGCGTACCGAAGCGGATCCCATCGCTAGGATGCACGCGAGACCTGCATTATATTCTATACAAGCTATCGAATAAATATCAATAAAACAATGATCAGAATCTGGTTTGGTACGCATTAACCTTGCACCGAAACAGTGGTCTGTGGGAATGTATGACGGTGGCCATTCTAGGCCAAGGAGACTTTAAAACCACAGGTGAAACAACACACGGGTGAATAGACACCATGTCACACCACGGGATTACTTTGCATGATATGAGTTGACGTATTCAAAAGCCATCATTCAGAACTCAACTAGTTTGTAGTGGCCCGAGCCCCTCATTATATGTTACTTAAACTTGGTATCTGGATCAAATTTCATAGAACCTGCCGACTTGGAAACAGTTCTGCTTTAGTTATTTTTACCAAGAAGAAATTAGCGTATTTCATTTCCATAAAGTTACCTCTGTAAGGTCTCGGTTGGTTTCCCACGTCTGCAGTTTACCGCCATTTAAAAAATAAAGTGACCCAGACTTGCAGGTCTATTGCATCATGCTGGTGGTGCTCCGGGACCTTTCAATTGGTCAATCTCAGGCTCCCTTCTTAACATTAGTCTGGACAATACGTCCAGATACAAATGTAACAAATATATAAGAGACCAGCCTCGCTACCATGGGCAGCACGCCGTATCGATACCTTTCGTCACTAACCCCTGGTAGGGATGTACTGCAAATCTACCCTGATTGGCTACCAAAGTGACTTCTTTGTATGCTCGCTTGTTAAAAACGTTCGAGCGCTTGCATGGTGCCTGTAGGACGCTTAGTACGAACGTGTAAAAGTGCAAGTATTCTGACGCGATTCCATTTCAAATGAATCATGTTTTTACACGGTCACCCTAAACTTTATACAGTTAGACAAATAACATGATCAAAGAAGAATGAGAGGGGACCAGTTGCTCTTTGTCCTGATGCAACTTTTGCGCATTACCATACTTGAGCGAGCGTGTAAAGTGGATGGGCCACAGGCCTTATTAAAATGTACTAGATTCTAATGAACCAATTCCAGGGGTTACGAGCGAGCAAGGCATGCTGGGAAAAAATGGCGCGGTGAGATCTATCACCCCTGGGAACGAGGTTGTATAAGAGACATACTATTTATTAATCCAAGTGGTTGTCAGGAAAAAGGTTCTTGGCAGGAAAGATATTTGGAGGTTACATGAATTTTTTAGCCAGTGTCATGTCTTCATTACTGTGGTGTTGACATTACATCCGTTTCTCTTTCATGCCAGTTGAGAAGATTTTATATTGCCGAGTTGACACTTATACACGGGTTTCTTGTTCTTGTGTTTATTTGTAATTATGCAAAATATGTTTCAACTAGATTTAGCACAGTAATTTGACCTCTGTGAGTTTTGTGCAATACCACACAGTTCAATCCCATCGACAGAAAATCTCTTTGCTCAACAAAAAGATCGCGCAGGGCAGTCTGTAGTTTCTTTAATTACCGTACCTTGTCCTTATATGTTAACTAACCTCTCTGTGCCTGCAGTTGAAAGTACCAGCAGAAATTGCCAGAACTGCCTTAACGTATAGTCTAGGGACGTACGATATCTTAACTACCAATGACTTAATTAAGTCTTCAGCTGATATGCATGTACGCAATTCTTGTGGTCAGGTACAATCCAATTAAATATGCTAAACTGGATGATAATTGTTGTTTATTTTTCATTTGATGGCACGCAGTTTGGATGATTCCATTGTTTATGGATTTTAGATGAGTCCGATTGATAAGAATAGTTTTCAAAAAGCGAGGAAAGGTCACACAAGGAACTAGAATAAAAATGTACTCAATCAATCCACAAAGAAGTAAATGCTTGATCTAAAATGTGCTTTTTTCCATATTCCTTTCAAAAAAGAATTAAATGTTATCTTAAGAATCATAAATTGACACATATTGAGTTGCAGGAGAGTATTTAATGTCGCTAAAATTAAGTACAGGAGATTCTTTAAGAGATTTAGTGAAATTAGTTTTTAACAATAATCTTATCCCTTAATTGGTACATTTAAATAGTTTTTTTTTAATGTTCAAGTAATTTTTAACAACACAGGAGACCCAGACTGAGGATGAAATTAACTATCGTCTTCTTTAAAACAGGTGATGCACCACCAAAGGCTGTTACTCCAGATCCACCCTCTGCATCTGAAGCAGCAGCACCTCCTCCTGAACCAACAACACCACCACCACCACCACCACCTTCCCAATCGGTGGCAGGTTCCATACCCACAACACCACCGCCTGTTCCTCCCATGCCGACTGCACCTATAACATCAAAACCTGGTGAGTACGGTCAATGGAAACAGTATTTTAATAAGAATCGGTGTGCCTGGTTGCTTTTGGAAACGGGGAAGACGGTGTCAACATAATGAACCCTATCTGGAATGGGATTTGAACCTGGGACCTCCGTGTTGGCGCTCTACCAACTGAACCATCTAGCCCTAGTCTTTGTTTTTACCAAGTCAGTTTCCCTTGTGGTTTATTACTTGGTGCTTAAAAACAAAGAAACAAAAAGTGTTTTAGTCGAAAGTATAGTAACAAATTAAACTGTTTTCTCTAGTAACAGTTTGCAGTAGCAGTTGTAACATGGGTAATGCTAGTTGACTGGTTGTTGGATAACGTATTCTTTTGGTGAATTTTTTTATTGGGTCTGTTTCTTTTGAATTACTCAATACACTGAAAACACAATTCTAAAGCTGATTGAGGTCAACGTGCTTCACAAGACATATTTGTGAACTGTGTTCCTCTCTTTTCACTCTAATATTTTAGCTGCATCAGTGACTCCAATGGCTGCACCTGTTGTAGAGGGCGCACCTGTTACATCGGCTAGGACCGAACAAAGAGTAAGTAAAAGTGATGCAATATTGGATGATGATACATAATTGCCCTCAAGTGATTCAATCTATTGTGGTCATTATTCTAATGTAGCAATGTAGATTAGTGTTGAAATGTAAATGCTTGGTCTTTGGGGGATATTGCAGTAATTTTTTTTTCCAAGGATAAGTAGGGTGCTTGATTCTTATACATAATTGCCATTGAAAAAAAAACCAACATATTGCGGCTACACCAAATTGCGTGAGCGATTATGGGAAGTAATTGAACTGAAACTTTGTCTACTTCAAGAAAACTGGGAGGCCTGATACTTTGTTCTTGGGAGGGCAAGGCAGTTTTTTTCTGTAGTAAAGGGCACTTGTATGAGGGGAAACACAAATTTGTACTGAAGCATTTCCATGGGCACCAAGGCAACGGTTATTGCCCCCCGTTGCCTCCAGTAAGCATCAGGCTTGCTACTGTTTTCTTTCTGAACACTTATCAAAACACAACAAAAACCAAAACTGATGGTCTTAACATTTTAAAAGTATCTTTTTGAATCATGTTTTGGTTTCGTGAAGGATATCTTGGGCAAGTATAATGGCATTAACGCGTAGAAATAACAAACATAACATCTACAATAGGTAAGAGTTGAACCAGCTAGAGCCCAACGGATTACCTAATAATGAAACAAAGTTTCTGTTGAAGAAACTCTCTTCTTTAGCTGCCACACACACACACACACACATACAAATTTAGATAAAATATAACTATAATTATGTATAACAGAGTATTGAAAGCAAGGCAGTTTGAACTACTCTCATACAAAATGGCTTTGAGTTGTTATCATTATTATGTATTTCTGGTCATGAAACCAAGGCTGCCACATAAATGAACTTACTCACTTCAGCTCGCAAGCCTGAGGAAACCTGAAGGGTGCTTGCAATGTGAACCCGAAGTACGGGAGTTAATCCCTACTCTTCCACGATAAGTGTTCTGGGGTCTATTTATTCACACAACCAGCCCTAGTACATGGGACCTACAGCTTTAAAGGGAGGCTATACCTTTGGCAACCAATCCACAAAAATTAATGACCTTAAAAACTTTCTTGGTGAAGAGCAATGGAGAGCTGTTGATATTATAAATATTGTTAGAAATGACACCCTTTGAAGTAATGTAGTTTTAGAGAAAGATGACAAATTTCACAAACAGATTAGAATCTGAGAAAGGCTTCAGGCATAAAGCCTTTCACAGGCATCTGAAAGCACACAATTCTATGCAACATGGGTGGGGTTTTTTTCTTTTATTATTTTCTTGCAACTTTGATGACCAATTGAGCCCAAATTTTCACAGGTTTTTCATTTTATGCACACGTTGGGATACTCCAAGTGAGGAGACTGGTCTTTGACAATTACCAAAAGTATACCCTGCCTTTAATGTCCCATCAGAAGGACAAAGCAATTACGGTAAAGTATCTTGCTCAAGGACACAAGTGCCACGACCGGGACTGGAACTCCCACTCTGCTGATCCGAAACATTTGAGCTTGAGTCTGGTGCTTTTAACCGCTCAGCCACGACTCGTCGTTTGGAGCGCTGGGACATTAAAGCATTTGATCTAAAATGAGAAAACATTGTCATTAAGATATGTTATATTTACTTCAGGTGAAAATGTCACGTATGCGTCTAAGGATAGCACAGAGATTGAAGGATGCTCAGAACACTGCAGCAATGCTGACTACCTTCAATGAAATTGACATGAGGTAATGATAATCATTGTCTATCCATTTCTTCTATTTTCTGGTTTTCAGTCTTATTCTAAACGTCACTTAATCCTAACCCCTCATTTAGGTACAAGAGTTCCTTATTCTACTTATTAGCATGATTGGGCAGGGAGGCATGAAACCCCTCCCCCAATGATGTCCATGCTCCCTCCCCCGCCCCCATTTGAAATCCTTCGGGGTTATAAATGACCAAAATAAAATGGTCCATTTTATAACCCTTTTATGTATCTAATGATCTAATCTCAATGATCTAAACTGTTTACACATAGCCAATGTATGTTTGGTTTAGCAAACGGCATAGCAAGAGTGCTGAAAAGGGGCATACCAGTCATTGCGTAGATTAAGACATTGTTTAAGTCAGCAAACAACAGTTTTAATCCCAACCCCCCCTTGAAAACTTAACCCTATTTTCTAACTGAATCTGCAACACTTCAATACCGTACAGCAACTCAGCCAAATATGTTGTGTCCAAAAAATGACATGTATGGCTGAATATGTTCAATTCTGTTGAATCGTTGCGGTACCCGCTGCTAAAATATAGGATTGGAACTGCCTCTAGCCACCGGGCAATCTTGCTGGTCTAGTGGTGAGACACCTGCTCTAGCATGGTAAAGATCATGGGTTCAAATTTCAACGGACTGATGTGCCTATGGATTTTCTTTTTCAGTACTCGGGGGAAGTACTGAGAATACAGTGCTTAATACACAATGGTGTAAGGGCAAAAACAAATGGTTTACAGCAATTATTGTTGGCTTGGCTTTCAAATACTCAGTCCAGCAGAAAAGACCTTATGAACATGACGTCATTTCAGAAGAGTGCCCACACCTAGAGGTCAGAAGGAGGTGGTTCACTGGCCGATCCTTTGCGCCGTGCGTTCAAACGTTCAGCTGTCTAGTACATTGGATGCTAGTTTTGTTGTTGTCAGAGTGTTAGGTCACTGCTTGGTCAAATTTTCTTTTTTAATTTATTGTTGAACTATACATTCTGTAAAGACTGTTTTAATTTCCCAATACCCAAAGAAGCAGTCGCCTTTTCAAGTTCTTATTTGTCTTACGTGTTTGTTTACAGCAACATTATTGAGATGCGTAAGAAGCACAGAGAGGACTTTCAGAAGAAGCATAATCTGAAGCTAGGCTTCATGTCGGCATTCATCAAAGCAGCTGCACATGGCCTGGGTGCCATGCCAGAAGTCAACGCCGGTAGGTTTGCCCCGTCCAGGGAACGAATTCCCCAAAGTATTCAGATTCATCTTAATGGAGTTTTGTTTAAAACTCTACATGACGGGTGATAAGCACTGTGTAATCGGTGCTTGGCGAGGTCTGTTGAAAAAAAAAAAATCAACTAATAAACCACAAATTTTGAATAATTTTGGGTTGAGCAAAGAAGAATTGGCTAGAGTGGGACTTGTACCTGCAAAAACCAGATTAATAGGCCTGCGCTTTCCCAATGAGTTATCTATCCCTTGACAAGAGCAGGACGCTTCCTTGGTTGTATCGTAAACTTGGGTGTGATTTCTGTCTGTAAATCATTTACAGGTTGAATGGCTTCTGACTGGCCCCCCCCCCTCCCCTCGAACAAAATTGTTGACAAAATTGTTGGCGATCAGTCTTGGTTGCTAAATGAAATCTGATGTCACAATAAGCATCACTATGGTGAAATTGATAACTTGTGTCAAGATTTATCTTAACACTTTGCGTAGAAAAGAGCCCAGGCAGGGTGCTTCGTTCCCCTGACAACAATTTGAGCACTTTAGGCAAATGTACCAACACACCAGACTCGATTAATGCTATCATAGGAGATACAACGTTGTTCCACTGACACAACAATATATCTTCAAACTAACCAAATGAAAACCTGTAGTCAGAGCAGATCTAGACCACGCCATGTTCATTTTGTTGTTTCTGCTTTGTTTTTAGTGATTGATGAGGCAGAAATTGTTTACCGAGATTACATTGACATCAGTGTTGCTGTTGCAACTCCAAAGGTAAGAATTGGATAATTGCTTCTTGTTATAACAAGATTGGTCTTGAGACCTGGACCGGATTTCTGAAAGCTGCTTAAGCACAAAGTAGCTAAGCACAACAAGTTATGTGTACCAAAGTAAGGTTACCAGCCAAAAGTACTATCACACATGTACAATCTGTGACTGGTATCCTGCTAGTGTTTGCTTAGCATGGAATGTTTAAGCAATATTTTCTGCTTAAGCAGCTCTATGAAATTGGGCCCTGGTCATCTGGTCACGGTGAGAGTTATTACCCTGTGGTCTCAAACCAGGTCTTGGTCTTGGTATGTCAGGGCTTTAGTTACATGTCTTGCCCAGCGCCTCTAGAAGGCTGTATTCTTTTACAGGAATGTGAAAAAATGAAGCGCAATTTCCTGTCATCAACTACGGGTAAATTGCGCATACTGACTGTCTGCCTCACTTAGGCTCGCTTTGCATTCAATTTGGCAAGAAGTATGAACCACGCTTGAGAAATATGAACAGGCTAACTTTGATTTTTATACTGTGATTTTTCAATGCAGTCGTTCCAAGTAGAGTTGACCCATGGAACTCTCTCTTTTGTTAGTTTTTTTTTATTGTTAGTTTTTTTCGGGAACATCAACACCCGTTGCATGTTATCTATAACACATATTAGTTGAATTTGTCTTGATATGGATTACTATTTTGTAATTAAAAGGTGTGCACAACATTAGTAAAATTGAAACACAAATAAATGTTCACAAATTTCACAAAACATTCATGGTATAAAGATGATCACGGTGGAAATCTTCCCTAGAAAATATTTTTGCCTGAAATGCTACTTTGAGAACGGGGTAAAAACAATTAGTTTTGATCTCGATCTCGTAAGACCAACAATCGATGTTCTAAAACAGAGCAACCTAGAAGAGGGTTTTCACTATTTTCTTGTGAGACTCCAAAGGCGGACATACACTGCACAGTAGAGCGGTGTACACATTGACGGCTTGGGAAGTGGCT
Organism: Pisaster ochraceus; assembly: GCA_010994315.2. Taxonomy (NCBI): domain Eukaryota; kingdom Metazoa; phylum Echinodermata; class Asteroidea; order Forcipulatida; family Asteriidae; genus Pisaster; species Pisaster ochraceus. The sequence goes on along the minus strand of CM021526.1, from coordinate 5,188,723 downwards.
GTGGCCAGATCAGCAAAGAGGCCTACTCTTTAACAATAATCACAGCAGGCAATGGCCATAGCCGTAGCCAAAGTCACTGGATTTGGACACGGCCTAACACACAGGGAATCTTACTCTCAACCAAGATATAACTAACTTCACTGGCACCACGAACTGACACACATCTATCATACTAGTAAAAACTAGCAATCAAAGAAAACAGCATCTAAAGTTGAAGCTTTTTTAAAACACCACAATCCTTCAAAATTGTGGAGTGTTTTCAGCTAGTTTTCTTGTAGGAGACACTTGATGCTTTGAACTTGATAAATATACTGGTCTTGAGTGCTTTATATGTCCTGAGTTAATATGCAATAAGGTAAGAAAGGTTTTTTTAGTTCGTGAAATGGAAATAAAACAGAACAGACAATTTCCATTTTCACGAAGTGACACATTCCAATGTATTACATTAGTGCAGGTGTGTCTTTTTGTAAAAATGGAGTTAGGTCCACACACGAGCCAGTGTCAGTTTTCATGAAAATGTTTTTTATCACAAAAACTGGTAACTGCAAAAAATGTGTCAGTTTGTGGCATCAGTGACGATACATGGTGTAATGCTGTCGAGTGAATTTGGTCAATACATTTATCTTCAACCACAGGGTCTGGTTGTACCAGTATTGCGTGATGTAGGCGGTATGAACTATGCTGAGATTGAGAAAGCTTTGAGTGAACTTGGAGAAAAGGTAACCCAATTCATTGTTTTATTTTATTACTATTTTTTTTTTTATGACTTCAATTTTTCATTTTAACGTAATTTGCAAGCATGGAACTTTTCAGTCGATCAGCTGATTTCCTCTTTGTTCTTCTGTTGTAGTGCCATAAAAAAACAGGAAAACTCTGTACACAATTTTGTTTGCAGGGCAGTTTCCTCTTTTTTTTCGCAAAAACAAAGTTGCACGTCTGAATTTGTGATATTTATTTTTACTTGCATTTTTGTTGTTACAGTCAAGCCATTGGGAACCTAGTACTATTAGTGAGAAAATTGAATTAGGTGTTGCAAACTGCTTACCAACCAAAAGGACCTATGGTATAAATGAGAAAAAAAAGAAGTTAATGACCTGACATTTCAACCCTATCAGAGTCTTTCTCGAAGGCAAAGTCCTTCGAGAAAGACTCTGCTAGGGTTGCAAGGAAGCTCAGGAAAATGATGTATTTGGGTATTTTTTGTGATTCAGGAAGATCCTCCCTCTACCCCCCCCCACCTCAAGAAAGTAAAATAAAGTAAAATAAAAATAAATATTATAGACAATTTTTTTTGAAGATTTAAATGTCAGTGTTTGCCCTTGTTTTATGAAAGAGTATTAGTGTCTTTTGTTATTTTAACAATGATAATTGTGACCAAGTCCTCTAAGGCAGTGGTCGTACACTTTTAGGCCGGCGATCCAATGAACATTTCAGGCACTTGACCTCGACCCACCCTCCAGTCGCCGGCCGGCCGGCCGATTGAACCACCTGCTGCAGGGGTAATGTCATAAAAACAGGCTAACCTTAAACGGAGTAAATTATTTAGTGAAGCAGTTCATCTTTATTATGTATGTTTATGAGTAATCACATTGAACTGATAATAAACATTCAGGAAAAATATTGTGTTTTTGATGATAGATAGATTTTGAGGTAATCTTTTTTGCTGATGGAATGATCAAAAGTTTTAGGATAAATTTTAGCTCTTTCGACAAAATTGGTCACCTGACCATAACTTGTTCGCAACCCAATTTTGTAACGTGACCAATAGTTTGCCATACTTTGCTCTAAAAGGACCAGGCTGGATTTCACAAAGCTCTAAGATTCATCTTAAGATGAGTTGTCAGTACTGCCATCATGATTTCTATTGTGACATCACACTTTGCTTAGCCATTAAGATTGATCAATCTTAGCTCTTTGTGAAATCAAGTCCTGATCATGTGAAGTGGTTTCAAATGTAAATAATGAAAAATAACAATAATATTCTTTGTTTGACCTCAGGCTCGATCAGGTAGCCTAGCTATTGAGGATATGGACGGAGGGACGTTTACTATCAGTAATGGTGGCGTGTTTGGCTCCATGTTTGGCACTCCAATCATCAACCCCCCTCAATCGGCCATCTTAGGAATGCATGCCACTGCCGATAGACCAGTTGCTATCAATGGAAAGGTATGGCTTTAACATTTTCATTTGTTTGTCAATTTGAGGGAGAGGGGTGGGATTTCTGCAGAGGTGTAATATCAAGTGTCTTAAGAGGCTTGTTAAGAGTGCTACTGCAAATTGGTTTACATTTCTCTGCGACAAAACAAGCTGGATTCTTTCAAGGTGTTATCAGGTTATTTTTTTAACTTGTTTTTAATGCTTTTACTGGGACAAAAATAAAACTCATTTTAAAAATCATACAATAAGATTTTGAAAAATGTCTTGGTGTGAGGTTATCGGCTGTCAACGACTGGGGAAAAAACAAAAATGGTTTCTGTTAAAAGTTTAATCATGATAACTGAATATGCCAATATAAAATACTTGCCAGCAAGATATCTGTTATAAGCAAATAAAATATATATTTGAGGGGGGAAAATGAGAACAATCAGTAAATCGTTTTTTTTAAGTTTATAAATAATTGTTTGGTGATATTTTGTGTGACAGTTAGATGATGGGAATGATTATATTCCTGACAAAATAATCTTGCATTTCTTGTTTTAAGAGAAAGATTAATATTTGCTCGACCCTTGTTCCTCATTCCCAGAGGTATAATCTTCTCATTTTTAGTATTATTATAATTTTTTGTTCTCATTTCTACAATCCATCCTCAGGTTGAAATTCGGCCGATGATGTATGTCGCCCTGACCTACGATCACAGGCTAATTGACGGCAGAGAGGCTGTAACCTTCCTAAAGAAGATAAAGTCAGCAGTAGAGGACCCAACAATCCTTCTTCTAGACCTGTAGAATCATAGACAGGGTGATACAGACCATGACAGTTCCTTCTTATCTTGACTTGTTGGTGGCTAGCTCACACAAACTGGCATTGATTATTTATTGGATCAGCACAGGTTGAACTTGATTCAACTACCTCACTATTTACAGTAAAACGTTACGCTTCTTACATGACAATCACATGAACAGCAAAGCTGCTCACCTTGTTTGAACCAACAACCCGATCCCAACTTGTTTCTCACTCTCTCAGTAATTAGTCACTTTAATGTCATCCTAACACATTATGCGTAAAGGGAGTAAAGCTAGTGGAAACGTCGCGGCTTACATTGTAAGAAAGTATCATTTCATTTCTGCAACAAAGCATCAGCTCAGTGTGATTTGCTTAATCTCTCAAAGAAAAAAAAGAAAGAAAACAAATCAGTTACTTGAGATAAAGGCATTGTTGACTCCTTGCACTAGCGTCACAAATTATGGTAAGCGTGTAAATGCCATGTCGTCTAAAACTCACACTACACTGTATAACACACGTGGCATTGACTCAGAAAGTTACGTAACCAAGATTATTGTGAGGATGACGTCAGGCGAATTGGGTCAATACCAAAGAATAGACCAATCTATGAAGTCACGCCGCTTTATTCATTGACCAATCACAACTGTAAACACCCGTCTCGGAAACCCGGACACTGGATAATAGTAATGTAAAATAGTAACAAGTTTCTGCCAGTTGGATTGCTTTGTCATGTCTTTGTGTCTGGCACGGGGCCGGGCAAGACCAATGTGGTACATTCTACCCGTGTGGGCGCCGTTAAAAGACAGTTGATTTGGTAGGGGGGGGGGCTTTTGGGATCGGTCTTCTGGAGAAAGGTTTAGAAGGTGGCAAGCCATAATATGGATCCACTCCTCAAATTGTATGTTTTGCCACGGGCACTTTTGTGTACAGAACGATTCAAAATTAACTTGTAGAATTTGAAGTATTCATAATCACTATGGAGTGGTAGAGCTAGTAAACGCTTGGTCATTTTTTGGAGTGAAAGTTAACACCCAAAAAGTTGAGGAGAAAAAGAAGTCAAGAGGAAGACAAGATTTAGAAGGGAGTGATCAATGTCTGATAAGTGACAGACTATTAACCAGTCTGCAGCTGGAAACAGATAAGGTGACAGAAAACTCAGTCCTTGGGCTACCAGATTTCAATGCAATTTGTTTACTTATCAATCAGTACATCGCCTGTTTTTCCTAGTGGGGTGAGGCTATCGTACCTAACAATGGAATTACATCTCCTTGAATACCTGAACTTGGCATGCAATTAGATGAACCTGTGGCCTGAAGAATAAATGACACTTAACTCTTTCAGTGCCCGCTATTTTTCATGTTTTGAACTTAAAATGCCCAGCTTTTTGAGCTTTTTTGAAATTCAATAGTTTTTCTTGAATGATAATACCCTCTCGTTATAATGTGTATATTATGGGTCGTACATGTATGATTGATGACACTTTTTGAGTACAAAAAATAGATCGTTTATGTGCGATAATGGTGCTTTGGGAATACATAAAATAGATTGTACATGTACAACCTTGGCACTGAAA
>CM021526.1:5162491-5172705 GCA_010994315.2 Pisaster ochraceus | reverse complement strand
GGCGTACCATGTCGCTAAAATTCCTGAATTATGCGCAATCCAACCAGTGCAAGAGCATGCGAGAAAGCTCTGTAAGTTATGCTTCTGCATCCTTCATAATGAGCTGAGAGGTGCTTCATACGGCCATGTCAGCAACAGATCGGTGATCGTCCTTTACTCTTGACCCTCCTGATTTCGACACGAAAAGTATTTTGTACTTTGCCAGTTTTCATTATTTTGTATTATTTTTATTTTTTTATACAAAATTTATCTTTAAAACAAATGAGCACGCACAACTCTTAAAAGATGTTTGAAAACATGGTGGTGTCGCAAACCTTTCTAAAATTTTAACAATATGATCACACTATGATCATACCCGCCCCACTCTCAATATTTTCCACAAATCAGGGGGGATGGAAACATTTGTAAAAATCGACATTATTACAGAGAAATTCATTAAATTGACTGAAAAGGTTTTCATCCCAAATTGATTTTCAAACCATCGGCTTTTGGAGGGTTTTGTTTTTTTATCTGAAAGAGACGATGACCTTTTTGTTTGATTGACATGGCCTGAGCCTTGGAAGACGATGCAGGCATCTCAGGATTTATTCAAGTGTGTGCGGAGTAGGATTGTAGGATTGTAGGATTGATTTTACAGCGTGTTTGTGTAATGCTCTTCTTCTTCTTTTTTTGAGCATTAAGGTTGACTTCACTTGGGGAAACAGTGCAGAGATGAAAATCATTCGTAAACTATAGGATTGGTACTCATCCAATCAAATTTGTTCGTATTAGACTCAATGCTCACTGGTTATGAGTTACATGTCAGTACCAGTCTCCCATAGAAATGTTTCTGTCTGAAATGCTATCTGAGTAAAGAAAAAAGAATTACAAGTTTCAAATTTTTGTTTCGGATGCACCAACTCAAATTAAAAACAATGTGTTGCATGCAGCAAAAATGTGCATGGGTTTTCACTATTTTCTCCTCACTCGGATGTTGGGTTGAGCCCAAATTTTCACAGGTTTGAATTTTCATGTATATGTTGGGTCACACAAAGTTACAACACTGATCTATCCAGTTTACCAATCCTGTATTTTACCTTTAAGCATTTTTAAAAATTACAATGAAGTTTTGGTCACATTATTCAGAAACTAGATCCCACAAATTGATTGAAACCAAGCAAATAGGATTTTAAAAATATGCTGAAAAGATGAAATCCAAACATTTTTTTTACGGTCAGTTTATACTTTTTTTTGTAAATGTCATGTAAAACAAAATCATGACGCCAATGCAGAGATGACAGCAAAGCATTAAAAAAAATATTGGCACAGTTCAACTGGAGCAAAGCCTTTTGCTGTAAGTATGTGACACCTCATTCCAGTTTCCCTTCTCGTCAAGTAACTTTGGCCTTCAGAAAATCTCTTAACGTTTAGATCTGTTGATCATTTCTTGTGCTATGTCCGAGGTCCCAGTATGGGAGACACGTTGCAATTTTAATCACTGTTAAAATAGAATGAATGCAGTAGAGTTGTTACCGTTCAATATGAACTATTAAAATATTAAAAAGTTGTAACTTATCCATATAAAAAAACAAAACACAAGTATTTGTCTGTAAAACAACCATAATAAAGCCCTGTTTAAAGCCCTGTTAAGAAAAGAAAAAAATCATAGCAATGAAAATATTAACTCAAGCTAATGCCAGATATAGTGTATTCTTGGACTTGAAATAACAAGTCTTAAAAGTTGTTGAAAATAATTTTTCATTTTAGATATAGAAAAAAAAGAACAGCTTTGTTTTTTGTTTGGATGTTCGGATGTGTTCTTTCAATGAGCAGGGTATTATTGCTTGGTAATTAGTCTACAAATCTTGACTGGTTATGAGTGGCTACGTGAAACTATCGTCCTGATGTGGTCCGTGGAGCGTCCTATTTTTCCCAGAGGTGAAGCCATGAGGCAATCGGACGCTCCAGGAATCATTGGATTGTTTGACTAAGCCACAAGTAAAACCAGGCAATATTTGTTTTATAACACCCCGTACAATGCAGACTTCTTGGAACCATGCAGCGGACAGTTGCTATCAACCTAGTTTTTCGGTTGCCAATGGAAGTCTTTTCGCATCGACACGTCAAAACAGTACAACTGAATCATGTGACGTGCTCTCGACCAATAACAAGACAGTATCTATGTTGGGGTGTTATAAACATTAGGGTAGCGTGACAAGAGGATCTTTTTTACATCATATGTGCTGGTTAATAGTTGAATCATAGATTTCACATTAATTTCAAGTTTTTTTCATGGTACTTGCTTACTAAGTAGTAATTATTTGATGTCCTGTAGAAGTAGAAGCATTTGTATCTTGTGTACTTTATTTACGATAGAAGAACTTGATAAGCAGAACCGCTGATTGACAAGATTTCAGATTGACCAGGGCCCCTATTTCATGAAGGATGCTAAGCAGGAAATTATGCAAAGCTACATTGTATTTTGTAAGCAATCGTTAGCAGGGAACCAGTGAAAAGAAATGTACTTTATATGGCATTTTGTCTGGTAACCAATTTCTGCTAAGCAAAATGGACCACCTGTAGCATCCTCTAGAGACTGGAGCTCAGCTTGAAGAAAATAGTTCAATTGGAATAGACCAAGAATGAAAATAAGTGGGTATTCTAGAGTAATTATTCATGGAGAAACCACGTACTACATCTTATTATATATGCTCATTAAAGCTAATGTCTTGCCTGTGGATAGTCAGATCATTTCCAACCGATAACGTTGATTCCATTGATCTCATGTGGCAAAAACATTGGTGAGAATGCAACGGTAAGAAATTCTGTTAATTAATTACTGCAACAAACATACTTAAGTCAAATTAAATAAGAATTTATTCTCTTTGATATACTCATTTTTTTGTGACGATGATGATGATGATGTCATATATTACGTCAGTCTCTTAATAAAGTCTGTAAGCCATTTGACAGCCAGGTCCTCAGCCTGATGAAGGACTGAGATTTCGGTGACAAAACGTGCTGTATCTAGTGACCCAATACTCAAGTCTACAGGCCATGCAAATCTCAACATGTTGGGGTATTCTTGGGTTCCTACTTCAAGGTGTGAAGGGCCATATCACACAGGGCAAGAAGGAAAACATTCACATGTTAATTTCCACATAAGTGTCTCGGGACAGTAAGATGCCGTTAGACCAGTTTTGTTTGAATTCTGGGCTTTATGTAAATTTTCAAGTTGGCTTCAGGGAATGATTGAAGGGATGTTATAGTCTGATGAACTGCTTGGAAGTTGAGGTTGGAAGAATGCTATGCCTGATGACCAGTTCTTTATAAGAACTGCAGATTGTTGTTTCAAACTATTCAACTAGAAAATCTTATTGTCTCGGCTCCATGGACTGGAGAAGTGGTTATGTCACTGTATGCTTTTCATTTTGTACAAAACTCTTTAATATTTATATAGGAACGAGAGGTTCCACCGGGTTTCTGTTCTTGGGTATTGTAAAAAAAGTCACGAGTAAATAAAACAAGGGTATTGAACAGTTGCTGCTGCATTCATTTAAGTACATGGTGGTCCAGTGGTGAGACTGCTGGACTTGCACTCACAAGGTTGTGGTTTCGAATCCTACCAAGCTAATTGCTGATTTCACAATGACTAGAAAGAGTATTGTCGTCTAGTTACTGAATTGCAATTTATTGATTTGTGCATTTCATAATCCTAGATGTTAAACCCTGATTTGTATGGGAGAGATTGGCTGTTGCCAACTTGGTATTTGGGAGTTTGCCGGGTTCTCTTGAGGGGAAGATTATCTAAACAAACATCTAGACAAATAGTTATCCTCAGTTAATTCCAGCATCCATTCATCATTTTCAAACCAATATTGTTTTGAGTGAAGTGCCTTAAACGCCTTTTTAGGCCGATTCTGCGCTATACAAGATCTTTTTTATTTATTTATTGTTTTTATTATCATACATCACAGTGTCCATTTTTATCACATTCTTGGTATGGAGTTACAGTCATGAATTCCACAATTAATTCAACCAGAAAATTGTCCTTTCCCAGTACTTATTTTGTTACATTGGTTTTAACGAAGGATACACAAAATGGCTACACCAAGATTAAGTTATGTACTGGCACCTCAGAAATAGAACTCAGAGAATACTTGTAGTTATCTGGGTGCATCTATTTTGAGTCTGTGTGCGCCGTTTTAGCTGTACAGCAAATTTCAGCTTTCACATTGTTTGATCTGGTAAACTTTGCCATACTAAAATGTTGCATGGTATCGATATTCCAGGTCAAAAGTTGATATGTGCATCACTTAGTGTACAGGGCTCAAATTTGGTGGGAAAACTCACAGGACAGCAGGGCCTGTAGCTCAAAACATTTACTGGACCAGAAATTTGTTTACAAGGCCAGAACAAAATTTTCTGTTTTTATTAGAACAAGCATTGAGAAAAGATTGATATCTCATTTGTCCTGTGGGTAAGTTTACTTCCATACTCATTAGATGCAAAGTCAACATTTGAACATAGATTTAAACATAATTGTACACAGTGAGGTATTACTAATAAATTGAAAAACACGAGACTACTGGACTTCTCCAGTCGTAAAATTTACTGGCCAGATGCTAAAATCACTGGCCTCGAGCCTCCAGTCCAGCGTCAAGTTGGAGCCCTGGTGTATGAAAGTACAGGGGTTGTTTATTCAAAGCGTTAACTCGACCAGCAGAATGTGAAGCTGAGTTTGATGCGCAGTCTAAAAGAAGTAGATTGAAAATGGGATTCTTGACATGTCAACCATGAGGACAATTCTTGTAGCAACCATGTGAATGCAATGCAAAGGCCATTCAATTGCTCTTGTTTTATTTACTCCTCTCACACTTTCTCTTCTGAATACCTTCAACTATGAAGTTCATCTCTGTAATTTTAAAACTTGGATTTATGCAAAATAGCAATTATATCAGAGTAATTATAGTTATACAGATGTAGTAGTGTGAAATGATTCTATTTCACCATTTAATAAACTCTTTCCACTAATAACTACCATCATGCAGGAATTGCAGTCTGAGTTTCTTTCGTGTTGTTCAGCTTGAAAATTCAAAGCATGGTGTGTGGGTTCCGGTCATTGATACACCCTTTTTGTCGCCGTCCGCTTTGTAGAGGACACATTGAAAACTGACCAAGCAAAGTTATTTGAAATTATTTATAAATCGATTTTATGAAGAATCCAATTTCATGGCGCTGCTAAAACGGAATACTGCGCTAATGGCCCACAGAATTCTGCATGCAGAATTATGCGGTAAGCACAGAAACTGGGCCCTGAGTTTGTGAAAAGCAAGATTCAAAAAGACTTGGGCGGCATCTGAATCGACGGCTTTGGAAGTGGCTGTGGCCAAATTGCTGAAAAGTCCTTTCCTCCAATATTGTCGCTGGAGACTACGACCATAGCCACAGCCGAACTCACTTGAATCTCTTGCATTCTTGTTCCTCTGCAGTTCAGAAAGGTGTATCTCTTAAAGAACACATGGGCAATTAGATTGTTGACTGTAGAGGTCATATGACACAGTAACGGGGGTGACAGTCATTGCCGACAACAACAAGTCTGAAACTAGGATCCCAGTTTTAGGAGGCAAGTTGAAATGATGGCATTTCTATCCTTGGTAACCCCTGAAGTTGTAGATTTCACGAGCTTTTAGCAACAGTGTCCTCAGCTAGAGAAGTAGATCAAAGAGCAGCATTTCTTTTTATGTGGGGAAAAAAACGGCTGATTTTCTTCACCAGGCCAAAAATAAAATGTCTGAATTTGGATGAAAGTCTGCAATTTCTCATCCCTGCAGTAACCACCAATGATTGGTGACTGTTTTCCTCTCCAAGGTCCTGTCTATTCCTTCCTCTGTTGAATTAGCTCAACCACATTTTGAAGTTCAGCTTCTGCTAAACCCAACAGGTCGGAGAGCTCAGCTTGGGTTGATGACCCCTCCGGATGCTCTTGCTGCAAAATTAAAACTTCAAGTTACCAGACTTGTAAATGATATTTTTTTAAAAGCAACCTTTCGAGGAAAGTAATGTTAAAAGCAAATAGATTGTTTTTATGGATTTTGTCAAAGATCAGGAATTTGAAGTTAAATTTGAATAAAAAAAAGAACAAATGAGAAAAATTGTGGATCAGTGAGATTTAATTAAATACCATAGGTTCTTTTAATAGATGTTGAATTTGCATTGGGGATAAAGAATATCATTACTGTTTTACCCATACACAGATGCGTGTTAAGCACTGTAATCTTAGGGTCATGTCACACGAGGCAACTTTTCACAGGCAACTTGGAGGCAACCAACCGCAGTGCATGCTACAGGACCACTTCGGTAGCAGAGGAGTCATTTTTCAAACAATGTCTTACGATTCCCAAGAAAAAATATGTGAAATATTCAAATGTGAATGGATTTCTTTCATTGAGATTGCCTGGAACTGATTGCCTGTACATTGCCTCGTGTGACATGGCCTTTAGTACTCCAAGAGTCCTGTGAAGAAGAAAAAATCACAGGCATATTACTCGAGAGTGATTCGAACCCATGACCTTTGCCATTCAAGAGAAGATGTCTTACCACTCGATTACCAAGCTAGAGGCAGTTCTAATCCCATATAGCACACATCAGTGTAAGGGTAAAACAAAAACAATATTCTACGGTGCAAATCAGTCATGAGGTTGTCTCAGAAAGGTTGAAAGTGTAAACCTACCTTAGCTTTACTGATGATCGCCTTCAGCATCAGTTTGGCCGATGAAAGAAGCTGGATTGCTTCTCCATTATTGACTTTACTTTTGCTGCACTTCTCATAAGCTGCAAAGATAATTAACATCAAAGAAGTTTTAAATTCAGTTCAATTTTCATACAGTAAGATGAAATTTATTAGCCACACTGTAAAGGAAGAAATATGATCATTATAAACAAGTAGGTTGCATAGTTTTGAGTAGCCCACAGGGCAAGTTAAGGAAGTGTTTACTAGACCGTAGCAGTTTTGACTAGACCCCGGGCTAGTGTTAAGGGTGAGCTTTGTCATATCTGCAATCGGCAACATGTGGAATTATTACTTCCAAGCCTTTTGGTCCTTACAGTCCCCAATGCTGCACAAATTTTGTGTGTACACTCGACTGTTATAGGTGGTTTAAATCATAAATATTTAGTTCGTGATAATTTGCATAGTGCTTTGCAGTAAGTGACTTCAACTGTCTGCTACACACACTGCTTTGGAGTTAGTTGATTAACAGGCTTTTGTTTCCATTTGATGATCTTCAGCCATATAACTGTCGATTGCCATTTGATAATCTTTACCTTGGGCCAGTTGTACCGAATCTTCTAGGGTGTCCTTACAAGAGTTCACATCTTTACTCCAATCTTGGCCTTGTGTATAAAGACGATGGGCCTTCTGAAGACACTGCAATGCCTGAACAAATAACAACCAGGATGACACAAATTAAGGACAACAAACTCTGGATGGTTAGAGCCATGAAAAAAACCTCAGTAAAAAGTCTTTGTTTTTCAGGACTACACAACAGACTGTGAACCTTCTTTTGTGAGAATCATATTTAAGAAATCGGGAAACTTTACCAGATGGCTCACTAATACATTGTGGCATGTCATGGCTGAGCGGTTAAGGGCAATGGACTCAAGCTCTGTTGCTTCTGATCAGTAGAGGGTGGGTTCAAGTCCCGGTCTGGACACTTGTGTCCTCGAGCAAGATACTTTACCATAACTGCTTTGTCCTTTGGAAGGGACATTAAGCCGTAGGTCCCATGTACTAGGATTGGTAGTGCATGTAAAAGAACCCAGAACACTTATCATGGAAGAGTGGGGGTTAACCCTGGTGTTTCTGGTTCATATAGCCAGCACCCTTGTTCACAGGTTGCCTCAGGCTTGTGAGCTACAGTGATTTAGTTCACTTATGAGGCATCCTTGGTTTCATTACCAATAATGTATGATAATAATAATAATTTCAAAATGGATTATTTTTTATAGTTTTCCTTAAAACTGACAGCATGTCAGACGGTGTGAATTCTGAAAAGCATCTGGTTTCCGATGGCACCAATGTGTGACATAAAGTGCTTTGAGTCCTGTGAAAATACACCACACACTACTCAGGCAGGATTTCAAATACATATGCAACAAGACCAAGTGAAGGTACTGACCTTGTCATTGCTGTCTGGGAGGTCAGTTAAGGTGTTGCCATGGAGTTGAGCATATAGCTTCCATACTGTGGCGTTGGTCGTAACATTGGAAGTCACCCTGCCGAATAATTCCACCAGTTTCCCTTTGATCTCGCTAGCTGCAAGAGAAAATATCACATGTTGATCAAATTGTTCAAGGTGAGAAAAAAGGCACAGTCCACAAATAATATAGTTTGTATACGTATTCACACAAAAAACATTTGAATCTGAGAAAATTGTTCATGCATGAATTGTTTCTCAGATTTTCTGCGTTTTGTTACTATTTCCGTTGGATTTTTCTTACCAAGTTGACTTATCAACTCATTATGTATAAACTTCTCAGGGTCTCTTTTCTGCAATTGATAATCAGTAGAATTCCATTTTCAATTATTTTTTGCACAATGAAGGCCAAGGTGTTGTACAAAATTGCCCTCGCTTGTGGATTGGGTTTTCAGTCCCTACCGGATTGAATGGGTTTCCCCATTGGGGGTTTTCCACCCACATCAAAAACTAAAAACCTCTTCTCGTTTCCTATCCATCCTGTTATTGGCACTAGTTGTGCTGTTTGATGAGTAATAAAATTAATTAATTAACTAACTAAATTATTTAATAGGAACTGCGCATTATTACGACAATAGTTTTACATACAAGGATTGTCATCTGCATCTGGTAAATCCTCAGTGACTGCTTTGACCAAGATTCCCAACACCTGTTCATCCACATACTTCTCCTTCAGTTCTATCAGTCGATGGAAAGCTCTCATTGATTCCTTGAACTCTCCTATATCCACACTCACCTGGAGTGGAGATAAAGGTTGATCCAAGATTACGAAGGGATTATCAGGGGAGGGGGGACGCTGAGAATGGTTTGGGGGTAAGATCCACAACACCATAAAGTTGGTCCCAACAAAATGACATTAATATTGTAATTTGTGCTCATTGCTGTCTGAGACCCGGTGCTCAAACCTTCCAGAATGTATTTGAAAATAAACAAACCTGTCCCTCGAACAAGATGGCGCGTATTTAGGGGTAAATGGGTACCTGTGAGGGCAGAGATGGTTCTTTTATTTTAATTAGCTTTAGGCGCTACAAACTTGACAGTACAGGCTGTGTACTCCCAAGGGAGCTAAGATGGTTTAAGGAATGAAATAAATAGCCCAGTGACCAGGGGTAATAATGTTTGAGTGCCATGAGCATCACTGAGCGCTATATAAGAAGCCTCTATTACTATCACTATTATTACCATGAAAGTGCTTATTGTGTCTTTATATATCTATTCATTTGTTAACTCAGAACAAAGACAAACAAAAGACCCCCCAAAAAGACAATCAAACACAAACAAAGCCCTGGGGTTTACCCTGACTAAAACTTATATACATTTAATTATGACAATTGAAAGATGACAAAATGGAGCATCTTGGTGAGTGAGTCTTCTTACCAGCATGTAGTTTTCCCATATCTGCCAGGACTCATACAGACACTTGATGGCTTCTTGAAGAGTCTTGAATGCCTTCGGCCTGACAAGTATAAACATCACAAACATGACAGGATTTGAAACTCTTGAAAAACGAAGTCTGAGAAGTTATTATGCCAGACAACCCTGGTGATATCACAATACCATTCTTACATATTATTTGTGTTTAACCCATACACCAATGTGTGTTAAGCATCGTATACTCTGTACTTTCCCGCTTTCTGTGAAAACAAAACCCACAGGCATATTACTCGGGTGGGATTCGAACCCATTACCTTTGCCGTTCTAGAGCAAATGTCATACCGCTACAGCACACAGCTCTGTGTTGCATACACTCTGTGGACATTCTTTTTCATTTGTTCTTTGCACTTTAGAAAAACTCGGGTGAAAACACTGTGTGGATGTATAAGTCCACATAGTGTTTCAGATCCCTACATTGCGTCGACGGTGGACCACTTTTGTTTCTCAGGTCCACATTTCATATGCAACGCTTAACATGTTGACTGCCGATCATAGATTCATAGGGCGTTCCCATTTGCCAAGTGTGGTGCGCATGCGCGCATA
>CM021526.1:5093603-5106631 GCA_010994315.2 Pisaster ochraceus | reverse complement strand
TTTTTTAGCTGATGGCCCAGGTTATTCATGCATACCAGAATACAGATCCAATGCTAAAGTAAAGATATTTTGACTGTCCATTGGAATTGTTAACTGAAGATGTATCTTCCCCAAATTCTTCAGAAGCAACACATATGTACTTGCGACTTTGTGGTTAACCACTCATCCTTTTTTATTTATTGGGCTGAAATAAATCACCTGAACATAAAGGCAGATAGTCAAAACGTGAATAACTGTTTTTATTTTGACATTAACAATTTTGTTTAATACAATAGAAACCCAGTGTATTTTTATGTAAATTAAATAAACATTTATGCAAAAAAATACACATTAACGTATACTTTCAAGGGTAAGGTAGTAAAAATGAAAACTATGATAAATTTTTAATTGTGGAATTTTTAACAAAAAAAGATGGGTTTGAATAATTGTAACATCTGCCACTTTTTTCATGCACTACTTAGTCCTGTGCTTTTGTTTTACAATACCTGCGCAGCATGTTGCATTGTTTACACCGTCGTAGCGTGACGTGGAGCGTACAACTGTACATAAGTGCTGTCAGATTTCTCTGTTGATTTACGGGCCTTCCTCGCAATTGTTCACACCTCAAAGAATACGGCCTGGCTTACTCTCCGAGTCTTTCAAAGTCAGTTTTATTTTCACTGTCCCTTTTCATGTTGTCATGCAACAACAAAATGTTTGCCTGTGTAGGAGTTGAGAATTGCCGAAGTATCAATGGCATCTACTATCGTACGCATACGCAAAATGAACTCTTCCTGCAGTCTGTATCTCTTGGATGACGAGGTTTATTTTACTTTGTTACTTTTTGACCGATGGGTGATAAGCACTGTAAAGTATACTCTGCTTTCCAAGTCTTGCGGAAAGAAAATCCACGAGCTTCTCTGGTGGGATCTGAACCCGTGACCCCAACATTTTAGAGCAGATATCTTCACGTGAGAAGTAAATTCATTTTCTGTCTTGCAATTGGTACCAAAGCAATTAATGAATGTAAAAACTACATCTGGGAAGAAGAATATTTTAAAGCTCTGACTCCAAAGTGTGATAAGCACTATTAATGCAGTGCTTTCTAAAGTATTTTAGAAAGAATCTAAAAAAGCTACTTAGGTGGTATTCGAACCACATCGGTGTAAGGGGGAAAAACCCTAAAAATAGTATTCTTTAACCCACATTGTTATTACAACAATTAAGGTTTGTTTTTATATCAAGTTTTCCTGAGCCTTTTGTTTTTTTCCCGATTGAAGTTAGTTTTGTATCCCCCATTTCCCGCCCTATTGTATGAAAGGTAGTCACATGATCAACGTGGGTTTAAAATGGCTGATAAAGACATAACTGGAGCTGTGAATGCCTGTTCGGTGCTTAAAGCCATACCTGTGTTGGCGTGCTAGCTTAAACGTGTGCTGATTTGCTGATAACGCAATCAATACATACCGATACTCAATGTAGAGACTATAAGCATGGGTGCGTACGCACAACCATTGGCTGTCGCACGCAATTTTGCCCTTTGCGAAACGAAGCCTGATAATGAAACTGGATTTGAAAATGTAAGCCTACAAAGCAAAAAAAAGTTATACAGATTTTCCTACATTAACTACGCTTTTTAACAAAAAAATGGCAATAAAAGAACAGTGATTCGGTCTTAAAGGGCCATTGAAAACCGTGCAGGGTGGCAGCCATGTGATAAAGGACCGAGTCAAATAGCACACGGCCACGACCCTGCCAGGTATTAGATCTCGTCGCCACGTTTTTTCCCTTTATTCTAAAGACAACAACAATTTATCTTAAATTGATGAATTTTTGCATCATATTGTAAGAAAAAAAAGAGATTATTATCTACTAAACATAATTAGAAGGCTGACATGCTTGGCCAAAACTTGAATTGCCATTTGAAAAAGAAAACAAAATCGTGGTACACTTTGCATTCCTTCTCTACATTTCAGTCTATGGGAAAAAAAAATCAATATTAAGGACCAACTGAGAGAAAATGACAATTATATGAAAATTATTAGGTCCAAACCAAAAGGAGCCATGTGAAGGGATTTTGTGAATGGGTTGATTGAGTCCCACGCTCATTCTCTGAGAGTGCTGGTGGGCATAAGATTGGTCCGCCTGCCCTAATGCATCCATAGAGTAGAGCCTTGGTTCAATGAAACTCCAGCCTGATCAAAATCAAAACAGATTTCTCCATATATGGTCAGACACTCCACTGTTGCCTACGTCATAGTTGCTACATGCGCAAAGTTTGTCTATTACTCTCACGGAGTCCCAACGACTGATTGAGAAAGGAGACCCTGTTCCTTCGTTGACCCATAAAGACCGTCTCCTTATCCGATTTAGCAGTAGTCCCTTCAGGAATGCTGAGGTGATGACGTCAGTGTTTTACAACAATGGTGTGAAGGCCCCTGGAGGGAGTAGGTAAAACTGGGAATTGATGAAATGAGACATCACCGTTGGAGAATGACAAAGCATCTCAGAGGTTTTTTTTTTTTATATTTTTTTTTTATCTTGCAAGTCTCTCTAGCCTCCATGTTCTGATTAGGCTGTAGAGGATCGGACTGATTATATCATTTCTGTATCATTAATCACAGGACGGATTCAGGAATGGGATGTGGCAGAAGAGTCCCCCATTCTGTTTTTAGACTTTGACAATTTTGAACGAGCAAATGTTTTAGAGCAAAATCAATTGTGCTGATAATGTTTTGCTCACTTTTTATCAGATAATGTAGTGCAATAATCATCTAAAAGCTGTATAAAGCTTTTTTGAAATATTTATTTTTTGTATCATTAATTTTGTTTTGTTATATAAAAAAAAACCACCCCAAAACACCCCAAAACTTACAGTGTAACATTTCTTCGATCAGTTACTGGGAATTTTAAGCTAAGTTTTTATTTTGAGAGGAAGTCGTATATTTATTGCAAAATACAATTCAATTTTGTTGTTGTGTTGCACAAGCAGTTGATTTGCTGATCAAAGGTGCCTGACTGCCTGGGTGCATCTTCGCTCTTCTTTAGAGCTCATATAAATATTTAAAACTTGTTTTCCAAATTCCAATTATTTTGATTACATTTTTGGGGGAATAAATTTGCTATTGCATTGTAATTGGTTTCGTATGCATCAAGAGAACGTTGACCATTAAAGGCCAAATATTTCCCAGAGAGTTCATGTTTTTGGCAAAATGTACTGCATGGGACTTTCTTTTGCGAGCGGATTGCAGAGTCCATGTGAGGTTGGGTCTCAGTGGGCGTGTTACATGCGTAATGTGCAAGACAGCAGTGCTATTTACGTATATAGAGCACTAACTACGTATATAGAGTGCACGACATGTGTGTTGATTTAGAGAACGCCCTCAAGTTAACAGTGGCAAGCAAAAGAAAGCGTGTACGTTTAGTGCTGTTAGTTGTCTTGAGTTGTCTGATATGCATTATTTTAAGGGAAGATTTTTCTTTGATTTTTGTAACATAAGATTTTTGAGAAAATAGAATTAGCTGTTGGAAACTGCTTACCAACCAAAAGGACCAATGGTGTACACGTAAAACATAGTTAATGGCTTGACATTTTGACCCTAGTAGAGTCTTTCTATAAGGCTAAAGTAAAGGCAGTAATATAATTTGTATTAATTCCCGAGAAAGACTCGGGTCGAAATGCAAGGCCATTAACTTTGTTTGCAAAAGCTTTTTGAAATTTGTTTTTACAGACTGTATGAAACATCTCCAGAAAATATATCTTCTTCCACAAATACATAGACTACACAGAAAACCCCCTTTTGCAAATCTCACCTTGAATTGAAAAAAAAATAAAATAATAATAATAATAATTCTGTACATCTGGAACGTGGCTGTTGGACAGGCATTTGATAACAATTATAGATCTGGGATGAGGGATTGGTGAATTGAAGAGATCTTGAGCTGAATACTATTGTAGATAAACTACGTTCTGTTAGAGACAGACACAGATGTAGAGAGGGTGTTACACCCGCACACAAATGATTCTAATTCTGGTTGATAGTGTGCTGGTAGTCGGTCCCTCAGCTAAAGCTGACTATTGTCATAAGCAGAGGATTCAGAGTGCATGTAAAGTCAAGGCAATAATATAATTACCCTCATAAGCAGACTGCGACATATTGTTCATTTGAATTGAATTTTCTACTTCAGATTCAGTGCTAAGAATGATTTCATCTCTGCATCAGTGTGCATATGTCATCGTTGCATGCAATATATTATGTGACAATAATTGATAAAACGAAGGCAAATGCAGTCATTCTTTGGGTTCTGTATTTTTTTTCTTTTCCTGCAAGATCTCATGCAGTAATATTGCAAGGTCTCAAGCACCCCTGGACCACACGTTCATGTACACACACACACACACACACACAACCACATATATCCCCCTTAAATATTTCCAGCGTTCCGAGTGTCGATCATTAGGCATGGGAGCTCCTCTGGATGACAAGTATTGCTTGTTGCCAGGGCAACAGCGACTGTGTGACGTCAATGGCTAGGAATAACACCAGGGCTCTAGAATTACGGCTAAAATAAGAACCGGGAAGATAATAATAGTCAAAAATAGATCTCGGGATCGGAATCTGGTTTGTGAATGTGGTGTGGAAGCCATCGCCCTGGGCTTGGTCATTAATTGCATCCATTTTATTTTGTCCTCTTTCTAGCTCCGGTTGAGATTCTTTCAGAATGTGATTTCCGCAATTCAATCCCATGTCAAGTTTGGTGGGGATCTTTTGTCTCAATTTGCGCCTCATTTTGGAGGGACAGATAAAGCGGAAATCACGTGGTTAGCAGATATGAATGTACTTTGTGCTTTATATCAAGAAGATTCGTAATAGCTACCCAAGTGTTTTGGCCAGCAGTGTGTACAACGACATGTACAGCTTGCATGATTAAATGTACTGCTTGAGGTTCATCTTTTCAGGTTGCGAATGACATTGTGACATTCTAAATATATTATGCCACAATGTCTCTCTGCCTGATGCATGAATTTTTTTGTTTTTCAAAATCCTCGAAAATGTTTCACTGTCAACATGTGCTGCCACAATGGGTTGGAAACTCTGCATGTACATGTAGCAGAATGCCATTTTGCATTAAAATGAAGCCGACGAGAATAGGGAACTATCCATACAGTTAAATAGGTTACGCACCATAAAGGCATTTAATTGAAGGAAACATAAACCTCCTCCACAATATTATCCCGTCATGATTGTCTTTGCCGGCCATGCATACACATCATGTTTTAAACGAGCTGCATTAAGTACCTTTGTGCATGATTTTCCAATGTGTACGGAGGTGCAGTGTGACCATAACCTGGGCTGCTGAGGAGGTCTGCCTTAGTGTACTGTTTATTGTACATGTACTGAGATAATCAGATACTTGATTCACTCATGCGCTTTCGAGTGGTTAATAGCACTACATATTTATTTTCATTGTGCAGCAATCCTACAACATAGACTGTATTCCGTGACAGGGGAGACAGTACCTGCAACATAATGCCAATATGTTGTCATATCTGTGTACGAGTTGCTCGCAGTTTAGATATTTATCTGTCATTGTTGTTGTTGTTGTTGTTGTTGTTGTTGTTGTTGTGTTTTTTCTGCAACGACAATGTTTTTCTGCTGATGGTTCCTCAGATATCTGCAATACATGTTTGTATTTTGTATGTCTGTTTACATGTTTGAAAGAATCGATTGACAAGAAAAAGAAATTCTCTTTGTAATTTGCAGGAAAGTAATACAGTTAGTAATGTACCTCTTTAATTAATTGCTCATTTTTTGTGGTTTATAACTTGATATATATATATTTTTTTAGTCCTTTGGGATATTTGTGTGAGGCACTTTAAGTACAGTTTTATTATTATTATTATTATTATTATTATTATTATAATTATTACAATGTATTTAATTATAATGTAATAAGTAAAATATTGTGAGGATAATAATTGTGAGAAAAAGAAAAAGTTGCTCAGGATCTCAGCCCGATCGGAGAAAATGCAACCAATTAAATAAAAAACAAAAAACAACTTTTAACACTTTCTGTAGAAAGTGGATAAACACTTGGCACAGGCAAATGTAGCAGCAGAAATTATAACTGTTAACATAACAATTTCATCACCCTCAATTGTTGCACTGACCATTAGTACTGACTTGGAGTCCAGACTGCCTCGTAGCGTGGTGCTCATCCTCGTGCTACCAGTGTAGTCTGCACCAGACAAACCTGATATTGCTGTTGGAGTAGTCTGGGTGCTATCCTGTTTTTGTGTGTCTGTTGTTGTTGTTGTTTTTTTTTGGGGGGGGAGCGGGGGCGGGGGTCTACATACTTGGTGAGTACAGGCAATGCAGGGATGTTGTTGACTGATTCAGGACTGATCGGAGAGAACACAAAAACAAACTCCCTCCTGACCGGCGGAAATTGAAAAGGAGGGATGAAGCAAGTAATTGTGTTTTACATGACCTGATAAATGTAAGACTGAAAGGCTCAAGATGCCTAGGGGTTCATAGACTCCTGGTCACACTGAATGGAGCCAAAGATGACGTACCTAAAGTTACTCTCTAAGACACAACCTCCAAGATCTTTATCCTTCAGGAAACGCTAAGCATCAAACTAAAATGTCCATTCATGCTAGTCTTCTGGTTGGCAGTTAAAATTAGAAAAAAAGAGAAAGAAGTAAATTGTTGTTCAGCTTGCATTTTAAGTGCCACCCAAGATACAGGGAGATCAAGGCAAAGAAGTTACATTTTCTGATTGGCCAAAAGTGCAGATCCAGATGGAAAGAGCATCCGATGCCAGACGAGCTTATTTGATCCAGTCCCAGCATTTGCTTCATTTAGATCTGCTTAAATGTACACACATGATGGCTTCTTGACCAGAAGAATTCATAGCTGTCTGGGGTATTTATATATACCAGTTAAAATCCCATACCAGCAAAATGAAAGATTGCAGTACAATTTTTCAATTTTAGCAAAATGTACATCTGATGTTGATTAAGGTTTACATGTAAATTTGAGGTTTGAATTTTTTATATTTTTGTTGGTTATGTTGCGAGATGGCGGCATTTGTAGTATTTGGAACATATTTATAAGTTAATAGATAATAATAATTGATAAATAAATGCACTAGCAATCTAGATTCTGGATTCATGTTGTGATCTTGCCCCCCCCCAAAAAAAACAACAACAACAACAAAATTCTTACTGATTTAATATCAGTAGAAACTTTAGGACATTTTTGTCTTCCTACATTGGGCCATTATGTGGCCCAACATCATTGAATGGGAATGAGTCTTGAAACGCCACACTGGGGCAACAGACGCAATTGCCTCCATTCCCCATTTTCATTGCCTTGCTGCCCTTGAAATGTTCAAGTAAAAATATTTATTTCTCTCCTGTAGGTGCCTTTTACGATAAAAAAAACCTGCCTTGCCCTTACAGCAATAAAGTATCGAGCCTGCAATTTGTATCCCATTGTCTACCAAAGTCATATGTAATATGACAGCAGAAGCAAATGACTACATAGATGACACGTAAAAGTTACGTAAAATTTGTCAATCATTTTGGTCATTTTAGGCCAGTAAACTTGATATTTTCACAGATTGTCGGTTGGGAGGTGATGGAGACCCACCCTACTTCATGACTGAAACCACCCATTGACTTGTACGTGTATGTTTAATTCAGTCAGTCACTAAATTGACTAAGAATCACAGCGCCATTTTTTTCTTGTGATGTGGCAGATTTTTATAACACCAACATGTGATCAATATGGAATTTACCCCCTTGATGTTGAGTCTGTTGACAAAGCGACATTTTTAGTTGTCTGTAGATTCATTTTCAAAAAAACGTTTGAATAGTAGCGCTAGTTAAAAAACAAAAAACAACAACAACAACTGGGCTGTCCCAGACATACTAAAACTAAGCTGAAGGAATTGCATTTCATTTTTAGTTTTAAGTTCCATCATTGCAGGTTTTGTAATGAATATTTTGATTATTATTATTTTTTTTTTTCCCTCATTGATCTTTTTTTACACTAGCCTTTGGCTAGTATCTTGGTACTAAGTAAATATAATGAAACGAAAGGTCAAAAAGTTGACACCAAAGATATCATTCGTGATTGTAAAGAGATAAATATTTATAGATTAATCACTCCTTAAAGGAAGGACCTTTCTCCAGGAAAGGATAAAAACTTTAAATCTAAAATCTTTAAAAATAACCATTCTGATCTTTTTGTGCACTTCAAAAAGGAGTAAAAAACAAACCACAAGAGAATTTTCTGAAAATAACGACCCCCATCCCACGATACGATGGCCTCTTAAGCAACCACTGACCAAGGCCAGCTTTTCTCCCAACGGTTTTCCCCTTTATGTTGACTCCCTTTCATCACCAAGTTTATGCTATATTTGGTCATAGTATGCACATATATCATCAGCCCACGCAAAATCGTCTGCTTTGGTGCTATTATTGTGGCGGAGTGAGCATCCTCATTCTTCATGTCCATGGCTAAAAATACACTGGCGTATGTTTGGGGTTGTGTGGTTTTCATTATAATATTAGTCTTGGAGGGAGGATTGTGAGTAAGAAATACGACATCTTGAAGTTTGTGCTGATGGCGTATATTTTAAAGAGATGGGCCACATTCATTCAAACCGAAAGAGTTTTTTTTTTTAATTGACACATGGAAATAGGAGAAGGCAAGAATGGTTGCGAGAGTACAAGAACATGTTTTGCAAAAGGTTTGATGTACACTGTGGGACTCTACCTGTTTCTGGTGAGATGTTGAATAACTAGGAATACAATGCCTGTGGTTTGGAAACACAACTAAAAGCCTTTAAAGTGACTCTATCAATAATTGGAGGCAATTCCTTCACAATAAAACAAACTCTTTTTTTAAAAATATGCTTAAACGCGTTGTACTTTGTACTTTTTCCTTTGGATGTTTTTTTTCTTACATTAATGTATGAGGTGTTAAACCAAACATACATTTTTATTGTTAAGGTGCATTACATCGTGTTCACTAAAGCATTAAAATTCAATTCACTATAATCTTCAAGGACAATGATTTTTTGTCACCAAACCTAATGTTATACATCCTTGTGAGTCTAAAAATAAAAGATAAAATAATATTCTTTATAATATATATTAACAAAAATAAATAGCAGTCTTATTCTTCACCCAGGAATCAATTAAATTTGACCTGATTTTATTTCCTCGTTAAGATTAAAAACTATGGAAAGAAAAACAATTCAGTCAGAGCAAGTAGTTAAAACTAACCTAAACATTTGGGGTTCAGTTCAGTACAATAATATGTGTTGCATGTCAGCTGTGGCTTGGGCCCAATTATATAGAGCTAAGCACAACAAAATTATACTTACCATAATAAGGTTACCAGCCAAGCTACCATGTCACATGTACAATTTCTGCTCATTTCTGCTAAACAGAAAATTGTCAAGCATTTTTTTTTGTGCCTAAGCAGCTCTATGAAATTGAGCTCTGGTTGTGACAGTAGTTACAATGAAAGGGATTTAAGCTTTAGGGAGTATTGCAATTGAAAATGTTGCAATGGTGACAAAGTCTGCAAATAAGTGCGCAAGATATTTATCAAGGTGTTTACCCGGAAACTTAAACTTACTTCATGTATTTGCTATATGACATCTTTCTCTCTTTAAGTCAGATAATACAAATAATAAAATCTGTTTAGAAACCTTTTGGGGACAAATAGATCCGCTTTACTATTACCCAACGCCTACATTTGACATAAATTTTCATTCAAAGACATCGTAGTTCTGATGCTTTCGTAAAAATCTAGCATTCACGCTGTATGATATGACACATGTGCCACAGTGTGTAGTAGAACACTCCATTGACTAGCATCCTACAATCTCCGTTCTATTCATAGCGCATCTATAAATAACCCTCTGTACAGCATCTATTTTTAGCGCGTCGGCGGTGTAGAGATGCATCAGTCCTTGCAGCTTTCTCTCTCTCTCTCTCGGAGGAGTTCACCTTTATTAGTCATGTGAATCATATTGTCTAGTCCCAGTAGCCTCATTGTGCTGTATTGCTGCGTGATGTAGTCTGGTTGCCACCTCCCCCTATTTCTGGCCGTTGTCTTATGGATGCATGTAGCATATTGAGTAGTGTTTACACTGCCATTGCCAAGGTCTTGTTCCTTCTTTTAATGTTCTATCTTACTATACATGTTCATGCGGCGTAATGGAACATGAAATTCCCTTGACAGTGGAGATGCCAAATTGACCAGAGCTCAGGAGAAAAGCTCTTTTTTATTGGGGGAAGGGGGGGGGGTCATTTTAAGTATTGTTCTACATACTGCAGAATCAATGCTGGTTCCTTCAGACTTGTTTAGCAGTTCTCTTCTGATAATTTGTCATTGTTGCAGATATATGAACTTATGGTCAAATGAGCACTGTAAACAATTTGTTCAATTGCATTGACTCTTATTAGATTTGTTCTTCTTCTCGTGTTTACAATTATATTACATTGTCTCGAGGAATTAGTGGTATCTTAGGTGCTCGAGCTTCAGCCGAACACCTCCTTGTTATTGTTCTTTTTTTTCCCCCACAAACGATACACATGCACACATATTTATAATCAATAATTTGTAATCGCAAATGGTTGAATTACAAATTAAGATTTTGGGATCGTAGTTTCTAGCGGAAGGTGCATGGACAGTACATCATGTGTCCCAGTTAATGCTGTGGATACAGCAGGTATATTTTTATGACCATAGCGAGTAAAAATCCTTGCATTTTGTTTGGTTTACACAGGTTACAAGGCCAATTGCATTTCTAGATTTGCTTTTTGAAGACCAAAGAAACCATCTACTTTTGGAGGGAAAGTATTATTTTGGGGTATTTATACATGTCTGTCAACAGCGGCAGCACAAGACCTGTTAATCTGGGGGGCACAAGGGGGGAGGGGGCAAGCTCAAATTAAAGGAGGGGAAATACTAAGTGTTAATATAATTTTGTACTGCTGAAAAAGCATTGATTTACCACAGTGACAGACTTGCCCCAGTGTTATTCTTGAGCTGGGGTAACCTGAACCTAATTTCAGTATTGTAGGTGCAATGGTTTTAGGGTTAAACTCAATTTCGGCCATCGGGGGAAAAACTGAGGTGGTGATTGGGGTGGGGCAGGCAAATCCCCCTCCCAGTTTCCTCCCTACAAGTTTTAAACTATTGCAATGTTTTCATTTGACTTCATATGAATAGATTTAGACAAGCAAATCAAGGTCTGGAATTTCATTGAATGCTCACTGCATTGATACTATATTGTGCGTTTTTCTTTGTAAACATTTTCATTCTGAAGCTATTTCTATCCGAATCAAGCGGCTGTGGCTATGTAGGCAGCTGTGACAATAACAGCAATAGCCGCAGCTGAAACCAATAATCCGTACACAGCCCTAGATTAAATGTGGCTTGCAATATTTAGATAAAAGTATGGATTATTTTATAAGAAAATAAAAAGAAGAAGAAGTCTCCAATTAAAATGATGCGAGGAGATTGGATGACGTCCAAACGTAATCAAATTTGCTATTATAAAAAAAGATCTTAATTTTGATTAATTATGGGAAGAAAAAAAAATCTTATGGCAGCCTGACAAAGGACACAGCGAGATTTGCTCCAATTAATGTAATGTACTGTGTGAAAAAAAAGCAATTGCTCATCCTGTTATGAATATTGTACCTTCATATCAATATTTGAAAATGAGATGGACTTTGGTTGTAATCATCTGATTTTTTTAAAACAACATTTTGGCGAGACATTAAAATTATCTTGCTCCCTTCAGTTGTGAAAAGTTATCAATCCTATCAATTGCATGATGTTTATTTATACTCACATGTACCACTAGGTATTACATGTACATGTATCTTTATGCAGTTTTCATGCCAACAAAAAAAATGAATAAAAACAACAAACAATACTTAGTAACAGCGTTTATTATAAAAATTGGATTTTGAGTAGGGTAGTAATGAAATCTGCATCAGGCCATGTCAAGGAAAAGAGATTCTGACTTCTGTTCATTTTGATCAGAAAAAAGGACCATTTTAGTAATTCAATTTGCATGCAAAATAGAAAAAGGGAAAAAAATATTATAATAATGAGTTGTAAGTAATGGAATTTCTTTTGAAAACGTCATCAAGCGGGTACCATTGGTTACTCATTTGAATAATGAGAATTGATCAGATTCAGCAAGCCATACAGCGTAAGTACGTCGTACGTATATAGCGGCAGTGATAGCCCATGAATCAGTCTTGAGTTAACGCTGGATATATCACAGTTCATCGTCCTGGGTAGGTAACCTGCCATTGCCACTGCGTACGTCATCACCTGTCCAGCTCTCATTTCATGACGCCTGTCATCCAGTCTTGATTGCCTTGTAGTATTCATATATTCCAATATAGCCAGGGCTGTATTTGAAAATTCTTAAGAACTGTGGGTTTTATTTGGTTAGTTATCAAAGCATGGTGTAGTGAAGTACTGGTTTTGATTTAGTTTCTTCTTGAAGAAGTGCCTCTGTACACGTTCGTGTACGTGCATGTACTCGGTGCCAACACGTGTTCATGGGCTTGATACCGTGTACTGTCCAGGCCCGATGCTTCATGAGGAAGGGCAAGGCAGTTTGTCCTCTGGTAAAGGGCACCTCTATGAGGTAAATTTCAAAGGGCACCCGGGCAATGATTAGGGGCAACTTGCCTGCCGTGAAGTATCAGATCTTACTGGCTACAGTGCACTCATCATGTGCAACTCTTTTTGTCAGAAGCCAAAGTTTTGTACTTTTGGCATGGCTAGGGTTATTTTCCTCAACTTATGCTCTGCATTCATGTGTAGGCATTTAAAATTTGTATCTTGTGGTAATGTACTTTAAAACTTTGTTCAGTATTCGACACATGTACTTGTCTACACTGTGGATTAAGATACATTGTACAGAAATTGTACTGTCAAGAAGCAAGTAGAGCCAGGACGTATAGCCAGGACTTTTTCGGTTGGGGGGGGGGG
>CM021526.1:5075009-5085406 GCA_010994315.2 Pisaster ochraceus | reverse complement strand
AAAAGTCACCTGTGAAAGTTTCAGCTGAATACAGTGCCTACTTATTGGGTAAACAGCAAAAATTGTCACAGTATTTTCACAAAGAATGTCGAACCCATCCACGATTAGGGTATCAACCGCATCTGTGGTCGTATTGAGGGCAGCATTCAAACAGACACAAATTCAAACGGACACAGATTCAAATTTTACGACATACTTTTAATTGACTTCTGATCAATAGGGGGCACTTCAGAAGAAATCATTTCGCAGGACGCTTGCTACCAATACCATCTTTATAACAAGTAGGCTTTCGGATAAAGTTTACACAATTTCTTTTTGGCATCATTACCAAAGGATGACCTATCTTGCACCCGGTTCAGACAATCGCACCAAACCAAATTATTGAATCAAGAACATGAAAAGTTTGATGTCTAAAACAGTTTGAAGCGACTGGATATGCTGGAAGTCGAAACAGGTACAGAAAATCAAGGTCTATAACACCCAGTTTAGACAGGGGCTCCAGAGTCGCGCTGAACCAAAAAGATTGGGAGTGACTTTAGGTCGACCCAAATAGACAGTGAACCTGTAACAGTGAACCTGAAACAGTGAGCCTGGAAGTCGAAAGATCATCTGTTGCAGTTCAAAATGACTCTGGGGTGTCTTGGTTTCAGACGTCGACTTGTCATGAACCTAATGTAAATTTTATGTAAATTTTATGCTAAGTTTGCCTGTCTGAAACATAAATTGATTTGGGTCAATTTTCCATTCAGCTTGATATTTGTTTGAGCATTTCCCGCAAATCATGAACACAAGTTCCATTTATTCTTGCAGGTGATTTTGCTGTTGGAAGGTAGAGCCAGTGCCTACATTTTCGCTAGTCGGGGTTGCAAGAAATGGGACACTTGTGCACCCGAGGCCATCTTGCATGCTGTTGGGGGTAAGTTCATTGCGGAATGAGTATGTCAGCAATAGTTGGACTGAATCATGATATTGTACCACATTGGTTATCTAGTTTTGTTTCAAGTCTGAATTATGGCATTGTACCACATTGGTTGTCTAGTTTTTTTCAAGTCTGAATCATGGCATTGTACCACATTGGTTGTACAAATGTAGACTGCTTAAAATTGAAAATCTATCAAATATTCCCCCCTTTTTTAATTTCAGGTAAACTGACAGATTGTCACAATAACAGCTATCAATATCACAAAGATGTTGAGCATCAAAATACGGGTGGCGTAATCGCAGCCTTCAACAACCATCAGTTCTACATCGAGAGAGTACCAGAATCTATACGAGAAAAACTACCAACACAGGTTTTGAGTGAGTGACCTTGCTACCCTACCAAACAAGAGAGAAAAACCAAAACCAAATCCATGCTGTGATTGTAAGAATTTGGGGGCAGTCGAGTTCCACACGCAGGAAGTACTGTGGATGAAAATCATGGGGCTTTGGTAAAATGTAAATTGTATACCACTAATTGGTTGTTGGAGTTAGTGCGGCTTAAAAGGAGAGTCTAATCCTGGTGGGGAGAAGATGAGGAGGTTCAGAGAAGGGTGTGAACCTTTCACCGAGCAGTTGAACATCACAATGATATACTTGTGTTATGCTGTTGCTGTCTGTGACACCAGGCCATTATTTGAGTGTGATTGAACGCGAGGCCTTTTTGGGTGGTAGTCTGTATTGGGAAAATCAATGCTTTGGTCATTGTCTTGCAGTCTGGGTGCAAGACGAAGCTAGCTAGGTACAGCAATTCAGAGGTATTTTGTTCGAGGAAATCCAGTCGAAGCCAAAGAATGTTTTTTCTTTGATTCTTAAGGCAAATGGTTTTGTGTTACAGAATTCTGTAAGCTGTGCGAATAAAGGCATTGTTAACTCACAATCACTGTAGGGTACACCTTTGGGCAAATGAATAGCCCCCTTTCACCCTCTGAAATCAACTCAAGGAACTTAGTCACACGAATCAATCATACTTTTGGTCCTTGTGGTATAAGGTCCTCAAGGTATGCAACAACAACAAAAAAACAATTCTGTGCTCTAATTTCTTCAGAATCGGCATCTATTTTAAAGACATTTCCCCCCCCCCCCGAAATTGACTGTTGAGATCAGGTGGAAACAAATTCTCTGTTACCAAAGAGTTATTAAAATGAGCAATTTTCAAGACTGTTTTCTGAACAGAGTTTGGTGAAGTCTTAATCACATCCATACCCCTTTGCACTGCTAAGCAAACGGGGGAAAGAATTTCCAAGTACTCTGCTGGAAAGTTGAACTCAACTGATCTTTCAACCGCTGCCAATCTGTGCCAAACTTGTCGTCTGCTTCAAATGTTAACGATGTGCACAACAATTGGTAAGATGGGACAAAATAAATGTGGACAGATTTGCACATAACTTTCACGGTTTCAAGATGGTCATGGTTCGAAACTACCCTAGAAATACTTTTGTCTGAATTGCTATAGTCTTTGAGAAATGAGTGAAACAATTTTTTTTTTTATATCGCGAGAGCAAAACTCAATGTCTTAAAACAGTGAAGACATACAAGGGTTTTTTTTCCCCACTATTTTCTTGTGACACCCATGATCAATTGAGCTGAAACTTTCACAGGTTTATTGTTTTATGTCGGGTCACATAAATTGTGGATCTTTGACAATTACTAATGTTGCCCATGTGCTTTAAATATAAAAAAAACTTAACACAAGAGAGTGTGATGTTCAACTGCCGATCGTTGTGATTAGGTGTCTTTTAACTAGTGTACTCTATGCAGCTCACAGATATATATACTGGTAAATGTACTATACAAATGTGGTATGCATGCGACATGATGGAACATTTTTTCTGCTTCCTGCTAGTGAGAAAGTCCGAGACTGAATGTGAATTTATTTTGAAAGTCTGTTCGAGCATCAAAAGAAAGGCCAAAAGAACGCAGTTTTTTTTGTGTGGTGGTGACATTGAAATGTAAGAAGACCACCTTCGCTTGTACTGCTCGTCGCGCAGCAATTTGTGAGCGCAATTTTGTGGAAGATAATGAGCTTGATGAGTATTTTAGTTTGCTGGACTTTCTTAGTTGCTGTATGTTCCAGCGTGTGCGCTTTGTCTTCTCTGTTAGTGAGAGACCTTAACAAGCCAAATGGGTTAGCAGATAAGTGGTGCATCGTAAAACGTTTTCTTTAAAACCAGCCTCAGTCAAATCAATTTGTTTTCTGTAGGTCTAAAAAAACTATTGTACCACAGGTAGTGCCCTTACACAAAAGCATTGATAAAGAAGAAAAGTTGTGCACAAAGCCAGTGAGAAATGTTTGATTGATCACATATTCTGATACATGTACCACCGGATAATTGTGAGCAAACACTGCCTACAGTCTCTGAACAAGAAATAAAAGTTGTTTCGAAACGAATTCATATTCAGTCTCATAAATAAAAATAAAAAATCTTATTTTTTGTAAAAAATGTAAGGGAAAAATATATTTTGATTTCCTGTTGAGTGGTTCTTTTAATTATTATTCTTATTATCATATAAAATCAAGTTTATCATGCAAAACAAGTATGGTTTCTTCCCATTGTAGTTGAAGTTTTCAAAATAGAAAAAAATATATATCTGGGTTTATTCTTGTACAAATTATCTATAAAAGAAACACACCAAAATTATAAAGTATAATTTTAATTGTTATTTCCAATAAACTTGCAAAAGTATTGGTATCGTAGAAAATTATCAGGTATTGATGTCAATATTTTACTTGTTATCTCAGAGTTATTCAAAAGATATTATTTTCAAGATTGAAGAATAATTATTGAAGAGATTTGTGTAATATAGCCATCGTTAGGATGTTAATAACACATTTAAAAAGAAGAAGGAAGAACTTCGTATCTAAATGATAATAAAAAACTAAAAAACTTTGAGATTGTTTTTTCTTTCAAATGCAACTGCTGTAATTGATGTGTAGCTGATAAAATGCTTAATGTATACAGAGGGTGATGGGACCCGGGCTTAGTCCAAATCTTTACAGTTGTATTTTAGTGTTTGAACAATTGTGTTCATTATTCACTACTAACTGAGCTTGCCATTTGTTTCACCCATGTATGTCGCCTTCAGAAGAGAACAAATCAAGAATTCCGGTGTCAGATTTTTGGGGGTCATGATATTATCGACTAAACCTGTAACTAACTCTATGGGACGTAGGGGTAAGGTTGCTTCCTTGAGAGATTAGTCAATAACGAGAGAAATATTTCAAGAAGCATGAAGGCAACAATTTGAGTCATCAGTGATGCCTTGGTGTAAAGTACAGAGCCTTTGAGCCTGATCAATCCATCTGGACGTGGGGTGTGGTTTCAAGGAATGTTTTATCCTATACTATCCAGATTGGGGTATAGTTATAATCCGGGCCCAATTTCATTGAGCTGCTTAAGCACAAGTAGCTAAGCACAATAAAATTATGCTTACTAGAATAAGGTTAGCAGCCAAAATACTATGTCACATGTACAATCTGTGACTGGTATCTTGCCTTTTTTTTTGCTTAGCAGAAAATTTTTGAGCACTGTTTTCTGCTTAAGCAGCTTTATGAAATTGGGTCCAGAATGGGAACCATCCTCCCTAAGTGAAGATATTGATGGTCATCAATCGGGTGACAGCCTTTATCCCAATCACATTCATGTCCCATTAATGCTCATAGAGTCGTTATCCAGTTGAGTTATATCTCGTACCCTGATTGGAACCATCTTCTCTTAACCGGGATGTAAAAATGCCAGCATTTTGGCGCTTCGTTGAGCAGCAGTTTGTGAGGACTGACCAGTGTCGCCGTGAAGCACATGACTGGCATGTCTGGTGGAAGTGGATACTTGAAATCTGTTTGAATGTGTTGTTCAAATTGATTTGGATGTGTTCAAATGTGACATGAGGTTATGCAAATGCTCACTGTGACATGCACCGTTAGAAGTGTATGGATCACTGAACTCATGTGAGGAACTCTCCGGGCCGCACTTTTTTCCACATCGTACTCCATTTATCTAAACAAGACAGAAATTACGTTAAGTTCATGGGTTTTCTTTTGTTAAACCGGAGGTAGATAAGTTTTTTTTTCTGGAGGTGATTGGATTAGAAACTAAATTTAAAAAATAAGGTACGGCTATTAAAAAAAAAAAAAAATTATAAAAAAAACAGTACTGTATTTGACAGCTGTGTATGTAACGTGTTAAATTTATATTAAATGATAGCTTTAATAATGAGAAGTTTGGTTTATTAGGCCAGTGTTGAAAATTATTTCTAATACCTTGTTTTATTATAGAAAATCTTTATTAAACCCAGATTTCACTTGTATTTTTTACTCTATGTTGTAACATTGTACAGATAGCTGAAAATTAAGAAAGTTTGATCTTGTTTGCTCACTGGCGTCGATACAAGACGTGGTAGTTGTGACACCGTCTTTTAAGACTTTGTAACGGAGTGCTGGCTTAAAACTCCCAAATCAGCATTCTGTATTTCAACCGTTCTGTTACGGAGTGTGTTGGGAAATATCCATGTGTGTAAAAGTGTAGTTATGTCATGTGTAATCAGCAGACATGATATTCTTCCTACTTCAGTCTAATTTTCCGATTTTCTGGCCCTCAGAATAATTAGCAAAACTGTTGTTATTAAATAGCTTGAAAAGTTTATTAAAGCTTATACCATGTATGTTAGCCCTTTGGGACTAATTATACATTTCCTACTCCCCCCCCCCAAGGGCCAAATGCATGAAACAGGGACATGTACCCAAAATCCTCTTTTGTGGTTTGTAGGGCATGCAAGTATTTGGACCAAAATGACTGGGAACAGGTGTATTTCCCCACGAGAACAGTGTCTCAGATCTCACTTTTTGTCCGTAAAAAAAAAAGCAGTGAAAATCAGAGCACAAACTTTACCATGGATGTGTGTGTGTGTGTGTGGTCAAGATTCAGAACTAGTTGCTTGTGTCAGGACTACCCATGTTAAGTGTATGCTATTTAACGCACAAGGTTGTGAACTTGACCTCTCTAAGATAAACCATAGTAGTAAACTTGCCCCCCAACTATGCACACAACTTTCATGTGAGAAGTGTATTCTCTGAGAAGAGCCAGTGTGATCTAGATATTTTGAGCGGTATACTCTGCTCGTCGTCAGAAGTGTAAGACAAGCAGAGACTGTTCGAAACGTCGAGACCACACCGGTTCTTCTCGGAGCCAACAGTTCTCCCTAAAGCGTTTTACACATGGTTGTACCCGCAAGTTTGCTACTATAGTTATTCTTATGATCCACACCATGCAAAGCTTCAAACATCATTTATATCTCTAGTGTACTGATAAAATCCTGGTCACTATTAAACTTAAGACCATTAATTTGTTAACACGTGTGAATTTATCGGTAAATAAGTTACTCTGTCCTTTTGAAATCATGGTGTTTAAACACTGATCAGCTTTGGCCAATTCGACCAGGAAATACTTTCTAAACTTCTGTCTGAAAGAACATGAAACCAAAGGGTTTCCATTCAATTTGCCAGTCTTGTTGGCTGTACAAAGCTTGAGCTTTTAGTTGATGTATACTTTTGGACTCTCTTGCTGGGGAGTTTTGCGTCTATCATTGCTTGGCAGATGAACCTGTCATATATTTCGATAGTGCTTATCTCGCCCAATGTAAGCTACGCCAAACTTTCATAAGCTGTAAAGATTGCTTACAAGTATCTCTGTTATAGGACACAGTTATGCGGGAACCAGTCACAGACTGTATATATCATGCAGCATTTGTAGCTGGTAATCTAATAGCACGTTTGTTTTTCAATTTCTATGAAATTTTGCTACTAACACATGAAATGAGCATGACTGCAAACGATCCACCTACATGTTGTTTGTATGAGTAAATTTTTTTCCATTTGGGTCAACATGATAAAACTTACAAAGAGAGCACGGGGAAATGACAATTCTCAGTGCTATTTAACAAATGTGTTGACCCTGTTCCCTGTTTACAAGAAAATATAACCAGAATCTTTGGCTGTTCCCCAGTACAGTACAGCACATACACATGTCAGTGACATTGGATTGATGATGGTGATGCAAGTCAGGTTGCAGACAAGTTCATTTCTTTCCTAAACCTTTAAATTCATTTATACAGTCTTTCATTTTGGAGTAGATACTAAAGGTCAGTGTGGAGTGTGCCACTCTTTCTGGTATCCATCTAAGGCCAATGTACACAACTGCATGTACGACTTGCAGTTTTAAAGTTGACTTCCATGTTCTACAGTGTATTCTAGCATGGCTGGCTCCAATGTTGTTAAGCTTCTTGCTACAGCTTTTTACAAAACCATAACGACTTCAGAAATGAAAATAAAATTCTTTAGGTATCCTGTTGGTTATTGCGGAGCACGTATGCGAATCTGCTGGTCGCCCAGAGCTTTTGCTACTTCTGGCTCTGTTTGTGTGTAATTTTACCCTAAATCACTCATTTTATCATTCAAAAGCATTTCTTATGACAGGAAGTTTTATCTCTGAGAATACCTTGAGTTTTTGAAGAATGTAATTAAAAGCCAACTCCAACCATTTAACTTTTCATGCATAAATCATTCAAGAAACACTAGCACAGCGCAATCTTATGGGCTTCTGGTAATTGTTGGAGCCAGTTTGTTTGAAGTGGGTATAGCTTACAGAGGAATTACATCTTACTTACGTGCTGGATAATTCCTGTCTGCCATTTTCTGTTACATTACTGGATGGACCTTGACACTATTTTGTGTAGGTTATAATGATGCCAGAAAAAGCACAGCATTCTGTGTAGTAGATTATTGAGTACATCACTATTAATCCAGTCTCACATAATGTAGAATTTTGATGTTTACCCCACATTGTTAAGATTGATGTTTGTTTTTTTAAAATCTTCAGCAGTACAATGTTTATGAGGAGCCCTGACTATAACTCCATCTGACATCTTGGTTTTAAATTAGCACACAAGGAAACTTTATTTGTTCCACGAAGGGTAGTCTTTTATTAACAATAATTTACAAGCCATTTTCGTGACCAAATGAAGTTGTGATAAGGCATATAGACACGTGTGAAACAAGCCGAGAGTTACAAACTTGAAAGTCCAAACAGTCTTAATCCCCCCCCCAAAGATTGGATCACAAATTAGTGGGCGTTTCACAACAATTGATGCCCTACATGTTTTATGGGTTGTAAATTTCTTTTTTACAAACTTCATTAACAAGTCCTAAGATAATGTTTTGTTATGTGACAAAAACCAAAACAAACTAACAATAAACCAATAAGCATAGTGTGTTAGTCTGGCAATTTTGTATTCTGCTCAATGTTGAGTGACCTTCCTTTGAATATGTCATCATAGCTGGGGTCAGATCATGGAACAATGTATACACCTAACACAGCGGTCAATCAATGAGGTGACCTCTTTGAGAGTGAGGTATTGACCCCTTGCACATCGTAGAGCCCACCTCCACACAATGCGTGTCCACCAATTCCACCATTTTGGGAGTCAATTCCTTTGTGTACATTTTGACTTCTAAAATGGCGGACAGAATAGGCACATGTAAGTGCACTGCATGTATAACGTTGTGATGTCAAATGCAAGGGGACGATATTAGTGGAGTTTCAAATGCCCCTTATCCCTTTCAAGTGTAAGGAAGTACTTGCTATTTTTACTTTCAACTTTCAGTACAAAGTCATCCTGTGTATTTGACTTCATTTTTACAGATTTATAATAAATTACTAAGTATGAATATGATTATATGAGATGTTTGTATCGTTAACGACCCTTAACAGTTTTTTATATTGTTCAGTTTCATATATAAAGTGTATCGGCTGTAATTAACTCACCCGCCAAAGGCTGGACTTTAAAAAAATTGAAAGCCAGATATTCACCTTACGTTAGACTTACACCAGCGAAAAATAAAGAACTAAGAGAATACAAATAAAAAATGTTAACATTATGATTTGTATAGAGCTGTTTCAGCTGAATTATGCCTAGCTGTATGGATGTGTTTAAAAGCTCAGCAGACCTGGGCGTTGTATTTGAGATTAAACAAAAACTATAGAACATTTGACCACTGTGGTGCTAAATGCAACTGCTTACATACATTCCAAAGTATAATAATTTTTTCGTAACAAAAACAAACAGAAGATTGAACACAGACTGACTTTCAGCACAATAAGGTAACATACGAGAAATAAATATGAATGAACACGAAAGAATGGCTTGAGTGTAGTTGATGACTTGTTTGTCTGGAGCATTCCTTTTCTCTTTTTAATCTACCACGTAAACCTTCAGTTTTCTTAATCATAATAGTACATGTAACAGGATTTATATGGCGCCATTCCATACAGTTTTTCCAAAGTTGAAACCCCTCAACATACTGGAGTGAGGGAATTCATTGTCAGCGAGTCATTTGGCCAATATTGGCATGCCAAAATGTAAGATGTGTGCTAAATTAAGTAATGCAGTACTCGTTATAAATGCACATTTCACTCTGGTTTTGTGGGAGCGAGTCACAATTGCCCTGAAAGTTGAGATGGCCATTTTAGCATGTTCTATAAATATGATCAAAGGACAAGAAAAGACTGATGCGGTTTATCTTCGGTTTAACTTTGTGTGTCTGAACGCTCTTAAAACGTAACCGAATCGGGTTGAACCCGAATAAATCGGTTGGCGAGGGTGGTTTAACGCTAAACCACTTCAGGTTTATCTTTTAGCATGGTGTGTGGACAGAATAAAAATGACAACATCCAGTTTAACTCACAACAGATGACCGCTGACCTGTCTATGGTCGCTAAGTAATTATGCCTACGTACGCCTCAACCTGCGCCTCAACAGGGCCATGGCGTGCTTTTGTGAATAAACCAGATGTTGTTGTGTTTGGTCACGGTGCTGTTTGACCTCTTAAAACCTAAATGAGTTAAAACTGCCTTAAAACCGACTTTAGTACTGTGTCTGAATGACCTCATAGGTGACTTAATTTTAAAACTAGATTTTACAATAAACAACGCCCTATTGTACTGTGTAATGCCGTATCTGGTCTGCCTTTCAACTACACGCGCAATCAATTATTTACATTATTTAAACAATATACATTTTTTACACATTTGGCTGAACTTAAAATCTGTAGCCCTTTTCTGTTTTAAATGAATAGTTACAATGCATTTAGACCACATGCTCCACATTACATTCACAACGTGCTTGACATAACTCCATTAAGTCACAACTCAAATATAAGAAAATAGAATTAGCTGTTGCAAACTGCTTACTAACCAAAATGACCTATGGTAAAAGTGCTAAAATTAGTTAATGGCCTGACGTGTCGACCCTATTCTTTCTTGAAGGCTAAAAACTCAAATTTAACAAGACCGGTGGAGGAATTTACAAAGAGTAAAGATTGATCTAAGCAAAGTGTGATGTCACAATACAAATCACTATGGTGA
>CM021526.1:5053782-5068620 GCA_010994315.2 Pisaster ochraceus | reverse complement strand
CTATAGGACCGCTACGAACTAGTCCGAATTGAATGTTACCAATACCAATCGGAGGCCGTTTTCCCTTCTTCTTACCTTTTTTCAAAATTCCATTGTGCATTCTTTAATGCCTCAGTTCGGGAACTCCCCGGTCTATCCATTTTAAAATCTTAATATTGCCTGAATGAAAAATTAGAAAAGAAATGGAGAACTACTCTAGTCAATAAAACAACAAGTTTACTTTAAAGACCATCTTCTTGAGCTTGGCGGTGTATGGTCACATGACAAGAAGATGCATCATGATTGGAAGAATTATTTCTTGTCTTAAACGTTGCATGTGCATTGTATAACTTTCATAAAATAGTCGTCGAAATAAATTTAAGTCGTCGATGAGGGCGTAAGTTTAAAGCGCTTTTGCGCCAAATGTAGCGAAATCGCGCGAAAACTATGCGGAAGTAACTAAGGCCACGGCAGTAAACAAATCCACGAATGGTTTGTGGACATTAAGTTGTTTCACCTCAGTTCAGTTGTAGTTTCAATCACTCCGAGTCTGCACTGCTCGAACGATCGGAGAATTCGCTAGTAAAAAGTGCTATTTATAGTATTGGAAAAATGTCATATGATGTGTTGACTTGAACTTTAAAATAATAATGATTACGTATCAGTTAATACACGTTTTTGTTGTCTGAAAAAATTATTATATGTTAGTATATTACCATGTGTTTTTAATATTTGATGAAAATAAATAAGTAAATAAAGCAAACAAAAGCCGAGCGTCAACTCTGTCTTTGTCAGACGGTGTTTGAACTGGCTAAAAAGAAAAGGGAAAGGTCAAGGAGTAGTACTGGCTATTTAAATTTATATTCAGACTATGTTTAGTGTTACTATGGTATTTTGATATCACTGTATCAGTATCTTACAAATTGTTTTAAGCTAACATTTTTAAAGGTGTCTAAAATGTGGCGTATCACATTTTATCGCCAAGTTTATATAAAGTCCTAGTGGTTGCGATTTCTTCTGACAATGTGGGTGTGTTTTTATTTTATGCCATGTTCCCAAAATAGATCGCTGTGCAGATATGCACAATGTGTTCCTAAATGTATCGCAAATCTTCTGTGAGCCACGCCCACATAAACTGGCTCAACTAGTTAGTTAACAGAGGCCCACAGGAATTACATTTAACAAGTTTTCTTTTATGTTTTTTTTCAAGAAGTTTTTTATATTAAGTGGACTTTGCTTTAACATACGTTCTTCAAAGACTAAGGTCTTGTCATAATTGTGAGTTTCTATTAGAAAAAATGCTTTTGAACAATGACATGGGAGTTTTGTGGTTAAAATTACAGGTTTGGAGTAGAAACTTTCGCCATGCAGACAGATACGCATGCATATGACACATTGAGTTACCAATGGGATAATGGCAGACAATACTGCAGTGTACTGTTTATTACATCATTAGAAAACATTTGTAAAAAAAAAATTTTTTTTAAAGAAGAAGTATATTTCACATATATACAATAAAAAACCCTTGACAAAACTTTGCAATAAGAATTTGTAAGTAATTTACTATTGAAACTAAGTTATTATTTGGGCTGGGGACATTGCCAATGACTGGCACCCCCCCCCCCTCCGAATGCTCTCCCAATGCCATGATCACCTCCAGCAAGAATAACAGCCAAGAAT
This sequence comes from Pisaster ochraceus, assembly GCA_010994315.2. Classification (NCBI taxonomy): domain Eukaryota; kingdom Metazoa; phylum Echinodermata; class Asteroidea; order Forcipulatida; family Asteriidae; genus Pisaster; species Pisaster ochraceus. The sequence goes on along the minus strand of CM021526.1, from coordinate 5,066,961 downwards.
TTCCCCTTTTATCCACCTGATAGATTTGGGATCAGTATGGATGAAGCATCTTCAATCTTATCCCGTTCTACATCTGAATCCTCCGAGTGGGTTGCCGTGGGAACAGAGGCAGAACTGAAGGAGAAGAGAAGGAAAACATTGGAGGTATCCAACAGGAAGGTCACCATTTTCTTTCAGGACGGCAGGTTTTATGTCCTGGATTTTCATTGCTACCGTGAGTAATGTAGATGGGTTCTAGATCTGGAATGCAGACGCGTTTTTTAATCTGATTTCGTCCTCATCATCTGGATGAGGAACTGAAAGATACTAATGAGATAGCAAGATTAATTGTTCAGATAAGAAAAAAGTGCAGTTTGCTGCTGCCTGGAAAAGCTTAGCATTTGTGTGTGCTCTGGGACTTCATGAAATAGTGCCTAAAAGTTCAAATATCATCCAAGGGGGAATGCTCTGGGATGTTCATAACATTCTTCTTTATAATTCAATGACTCTAGGACCCCCCTTTTAAAAAAAAACTGTTTGCATGTTTAAGAGACAAAAGGGGGAATATTTGCAGAAGCACCAAATGGTAATTTTCTTAAAAATCAACTTGAGATTTGGTTTATTGTGCTCCGATCATCTTCAGGGATGAGGCAGAAGATGACAATCGAGAGAAATTAATGTATTCCTTTCTATCTTCTTTGATTGCTTTTTGTTTGATTCGACTCCATGAACAGATGCTGGAGGACCACTCGATGTTGGAAATATTGAGGTTGGTTTTAGTTTCTTTGTGACAGAAATGACCATCTCAATTTCACAAAACACCCAGATTCATCTTAAGATGAGTTGTCTTATATCGCCATAGTGGTTTGAACTGGACATCACACTTTGTAATAGCAATTAAGATTGACAAAATCAATCCAAGCTCTTTTTAAAAAACAGCCCTGGCAGGTCATCCGTGACTTGTTTTTATAATTGTTTTCTCCTGTCCTCTCTTCAAAATAAATAACCTAAAATATTTAGTGTAACCCGCACCGTAAATCTATCACTTCTGTACTTCACACTCATTTCTTTGCAAGGAGTAAGGCGTACCTACTCCTAGAACTATAAGGTTCTTTCTGCTAGTGGAGACGATAGTTCTAGGAGTAAGATGTGTCAATCTTATTGTTTAGCTACTGAGACTTGAATACTTTTATTGGTTTTGGTCTGTTGCCTTGCCAAAAGACCGTTGAAGATTGCAATGAAAGTTTACTGTGAAGCCTGCAGATAACACTGGTAATTGTTAACAACCAGTATCCACACTTGTTGTGACCAAAGCATATACATGAAATAACAAGCTGTGGAAATTGAAGCTCAATCCTTCATCAGAGTTACAAAAAAATAATTTAAAATCCCAATATAGACCTATTTTTTCACTATTTCCAAACATGAAATAAAGCATCTTGTATCTTTTAGGAGGTTAATGGAGTAAGTTGCATAGTGTGTCCGTGGCATAAATACAAGATCAGCTTAGGATCAGGCGAGGGATTCTATCAGTCCATAGGTAAGAGAGCCTTTGATGTTGATCAGTCCTCTACGTTTTCATCCAAAGCATGTACTTTCAACACTTCTTCCCATATTGTGTGGGAGGCCCACAGGCTTAAAGTCTTCCTACTTCACAGAGCTGCTTAAGTAGAAAATATTGATGCTTAGCAAAAATGTGCAGGGAACTAGTCAAAAATTGTACATGTTGCATGGTATTTTGGCTGGTAACCTTTATCCGGTGAGCAGAATGTTTTTGCTTTTTATGAAAATGGGCTCGGGATATGATAATGAAACACATTGATCAATATTTTCCCTCCATTCCTGCTTAATTGCATGTATCTGTGAGGGAGGGTGGGGGGCATGTATATCTGTAAGCTTTACTTTCTACATAATTCCTTGGTATGGCCATTTTGTTTTTCTCCCATTTAACCCCTAATTGTAACCAAATGAGGCTGGAAGGTAAAAAGGTCTGAAGAATACCTTTTCATTGTCAATGTGTATCCTGTCATTGCGTCACATGTGTGCGTATCTGCTGCAGGCCCAATGTTTTTTGCTACCTCTGGCTTCAAGGCTTGCATGTATTTGTGCTTAATTTGACACAAATCATTTCATTGATCTGAAGCATTTCTTGTGAAAGAAACTTTTTAATTCTGAGGAGAATTTAGTCTTTGAAGAGTGTATGTAAAAGCCAAGTCCAATCATTAAAATTGTTCAATACAACTCCTAGGGGATTCTGGTAATGGAGCCAGTTTGTGTGAAGTGGGCGTTTTAGTGTTTCGCAGATTTGTAAAATAGAGCATGTGTTCTGCAGATCATAGTCATTGGTCACATGAAAAACACTTGTGTCATTTTTTCCCCCGCTACAGTTTCAAGCAAACTTAACTCTATTTTGTACTCGTTCTTATTGTGTTCCTCTAATGAATTTTGGCAGGTAAACTGTGTGATTGACACTAAATCATCTAAATAAACTTTCAACCCTGTGTACTTTTCATGATACTCTTCATTTTCAGACCCACATGATAGTAAGAAACCCCCCTGTTGGAGGTCAAAGGGTGTCAAGCAGCGAACTCACCACGTTGAGGTCAGAGGTCAGACAGTCTATGTGAAACTGTCAACATCCAAGACAGAACTTGAGTCTGATCACTATTATTCCAAGAAATATCGAGAAATGATGGATGTGAGTTAATGATTGGCGATTACTGGATGTAAAATGTAAACATAAACTATACAACAATGATATAATTTTGATATGTGCAATTGATATTGCTTAAAGAAGATGTTGACATTATTTATGCTAGCTGATGGGAAAAATAGTTAGTTATAAAAAGAGACTTATTATATCTCACTCCACAGCAGTGAAGATAATTTTGAGAAGTCCCCTGATCCATGAAAAGCAAAAGTAGAAGTCCCCTGGTTTCCCTATGTACTCTAAAGTAGGCTCCAAACTTTAGCAGGTAATAATGTTGAAATGATGGCATATCCACCTTTTGGTCACCCCTGGATTTATTGATTTCAAGGAGCTTCTGGGAACTGTATCCTTAGAGCTTTTGGAAACTGTATCCTCAGTGCTAGAGAACTTAGAGAAGTAGTTCAAACAAAATGGTTTCCTTAAATCTGAAGTTTTTGTAACAAAAAAAAAATCTGAATTCAGATACGAGTCTGAAATGTCTCATCCCTGTGAATGACAACCATGAATGTGTACCCAAAGGACAACCCATTACCACATACTTAGATAATCAAAGTAGACAGTGGATAAGAGCACATAAAAGAGAGATTTGCACACTAACAAAGTGGATGAACACAATATATAGAGTCAGTCATTAGCAATGCCGATAAAATGTGATTTAAGGATGCTTCAGAAATGTCCAGAGTTTTTGTAGCTCGGATGTTTAATGGTAAAGAGTTCTAGACTTTATGATCTGATACTGAAAAGGCATGATTGCCATAGGATGTGGTTGTTTTAGGGACAGTTAGAGGAAGTATGGTTCGTATTAGCCTGTCCAGACTACAGTCAATGATGCACCTCGTCATTGATTTGGAGCAGTGCTTGTTCAAAACCAGAGCGGCAAGGAGCAGGTCATTGCTTCAGCCGAAGTCTCTCTTCAGCTGAAGCCAGGCACCCAATCAACAAGTTAGAGTTACTCTCTACTGGGCTCTTTCTACTAAGTTCCAGAAATAGTCGCACGGCAACCACGGCAGTTCACGGCAGTTACTGCCAATAACCCTCTGACATATATTCTGGATAAAGCTAAGTTGGAAACATTTTGTCAGCACTGGGTGAGCGACATCGCTGTGTTGGGTCTGGACATCATCTAGTATTGTTCACCGACTCAGTTCCTGAATAACACGATCCGGTAGTCTTGCACAATCTCATCAAACAAAACAGTTAGAATCTATCGTGCCAAAGTTTTCGGGAAACAATGGCGGAGACCCAGAGCTGTGGCTCAACAGGTACGAGAGGTATGGACTGAGTCGGGGCAAGCTTTTGTATAGCAATCTCCAGATGAGCAAACCCTGGTACCAGTGTGCCATATACATCCATTCAGAATTGTGTATGGGTCTTCACCTCTCTTTTGAGCAACTACACAAAAGCTTGCCCCGAACCATGAGACATAGCTAGTCACAGTGTTGTTTTGAACAGTATGCTGTGCTCGCGCCAGCTGTACACCGAGGATTTGCACTGGTATTCAGTGCAGTGGCTATACTGATACCAATAAAACCCCGTGTCCAAGACCAAGGACTAACTAAAACTTCACACACAACACAAATGAAAGCTCACGACACACTAATCATATCATTAGTTATCAGCATTCAGAACTGAAGGGTCCTTCAGCAGGAAGCATTTTAATTTCAGCACAAAATCTGATCATTACTTTTAGTCATAGAATTCAAAACACAGACTGGCGACTTTCTATACCGGCCATGTAACAGGGTCATTCTTTATGGCGCCTAAAATAGTGTACCCCTCGGAAACCTGACATTTGCTGAAATCGAACGGTAGACGGTGCATTAAAATAGGCCACCTGAAAATGGTGTTTTCTATGCGTGATCCGTAGCTTTAGCGCCACTGTGTCCAGCGTATACAGCAAGCTGCATATTTTTGCCCGTTATACGTATTCCGTGCGATGGTAACCGTAGCATTTCAGTACAGCCGAGGCATGCTGAGAGTACACTGTTTTGTTCTCCATAGACAACAGCAGTTGCGGCAAACTTCCCCGTTCTCTGTTATTACTCTATGCTTTTAGTTAATCGTTCATTTTTCCTTGCATATATCTAAAGTACCCAAGCTGAGCTCTTTCCCCTGGTTATCCTAGTCCAACAAACCAAGGCTCATTTCAAAGAGCTGCTGAGGATACAGCTAAGCAATTACACAACAATGCTTAGCAGAAACTGATAAAAATGTTCTGCAGTAATTCCTGGCTTATTTCTGCTCAGCATATAAACTTTTGAGTGAAATATTACTTGCCAGAGCAGCTGTCTGGGATTGGATTCATGCTCTGCAATTTGACATGATGCTATTGGGATAAATCACACAATCTTAATTTATCATTGTAAAATAGTTATAAACAATCCACAATCTTTACAGATATGTTTACAGTTAACACATGTCTACGACGTACAAATACTGAGTGCTGCAGCACAACTTTAAATAACAATGACTGGTATAAAGACGGACATTTGGGGATTCACTACACACAAGGGTTACATCTCAAATTGTTATCTACCAGGTTATAGATCTGCCATTTTCTTTTTTCTAACCCTAACCACCCCCTAACCCATCAAAATCCAACTGCACATTTTGTCTAATTCTGTTGGACTGAGTGCTGCACAAGTAAACTGATGATGCTTTATATGGGACCAACAGTTTGGGTGTTGAGATACCATATGGTCTTGGATTTTATTAAGAGTGAAGAAGAAGCCAATTCAAGTTTTGGTGGCTGAGTTGTCACAACGTGGGCTTGAATCTCGGACCTGGCACTTGTGTCCTTGAGCAAGACACTTAACTATAATTGCTCCTTGACGTTTATATCCTTGTGGATGTTTTTAAAGGGCCGTTTTCTAGTCTCACTTCTTCAAATCTTATATTGTTCACATTTGAATGTTGGCCTATTAACATGCTCACTTAATATGTTGCCATGTATTTACTAAATGTGTATGGAGTGAAGTGAAAATTACAACAGCAACAAGGCTTGGGTTTGAAATATTACCAGCAATTTACTGGCCACTTGGGCTACTTTTGGTCTGGGGTGATTTAAGCCTCATTTCTAATACGTTTAACTAGTACTTGTGAAGCATAGGTTAATAGCAACACTCTTTGGAGAAGATTTGATGGTGAGTTTGATCTCATTCCGGAATTTAACTGCGGGAGGTAGGTACAAAATTAGCAAAAAAGTAGAGTATAAATTACAAAGAAGTAATTTGTAATCTTAACTGACAAAGTGTAAGATGACTGTACTTAAATCTAATAAAACCAAAAAAGAACATCCATGTCAAAGAAATTGAATAAAGAAACCGTGGTTATGTTTTTTTTCTTGAAAAATTTAGGCCAAAACAACACCCACTTCCATTCAACCCAAAAAGTTGTTGAATTAAACAATCTTCCATGGTATCATACTGACTATCATTTCTTAAACAAAACCAAATGTTGTTTAACTTTTCCAGGTATTTTGCTCAAGGGCATGTTAAAGATTTATAATCGAAATTTGTTGTGGTTGGGTGTACTATATTTATATAGAAACCAACGAATACAACTATATTTATATAGAAACCAATGAAAATCTCCAAATGAACACCTACTGAAAAATGATAATACTGTGACCAGCAAAGCCACTTGGGGGTTTTGTGACAATTTAAATAAATGTAGTTTTGAATCGGAGCATTTCTGCAAACCTTCGCCCATTTCTTCAAAACCTCAACTTGCTGCCACTCTTTAATTTGATATAAAAGGGGACACACAGGCGAAGTGATTCAGTCATTTTCCACAAGAAAACAATTCCGTTAAATTACTTACCACTAAATCTGGTATTATATTTGCATATAAGAGTTAGACTGACCAAGGCCATGTACAAAATGGCAACTGCGGCTGCAGCAATGGCTTTATGATCCTCACTTGAACATGTTGTGAAGCATAGGACACCTCTGGCAACACACTTAGCAACAGCCGCAGCTGTAGCTATCAGTTCCGACATATTACCACAAGACACCATATACAAGAAGACACAGAAACAATCAACCTTTTACCATTATAGCTTAAAAAAACAAAAAACAACCCAATAAATGTGGATTATTTGGCTTTAACCTGCAAGCCTGTGTATACCAAATGACAACTTAATCTTTCTTCTTTTCTTCCTCTGTCTTCGCGGCGGTTATTGCTTTGGGATCTTCAGGGGTGTTTCCAAGCTTCTTAGTGTCTGCATCTATGTGCATTTCACCCGTAGTGCCGTATTCGTTGACTCGTTTCAGGTCTACTGGGTAGATGTAGCGCTGGTAGACGTAGATTATGAAGATCACATCTGATTGGGAAATTAAATAAATAAAAATCGTTGATTTTAACGAGTATAAAGAACTCCACCAATAATAGTTTAAGTAAGATTTGAAACATTGCAAGGTGATACAGTCTAATAAGGATTGCGATAACTACATGTACGCGACATCTCTCAGAGTTATGGTGGTTAAGATCAGTTTGTTTTCTTCTGGAAAACTTCTTATGACAAATTTTAAAAAAATTACTGTTTTAATAACATCTACAAAATTAAGGAGGGTGATTTTTATTGTTTTTAAGGTTTATATTTTTACGGGCTGTTGCCAATCACAAGGCCCCAGTAATAGGCCACTCAAGGTGAGGGCTAAAATGGAGGGCAAGGGGATAAAAGAAGAGGAAATCGAAAGTAGAAAGATGACTGTTGATATTGCGTTTGAACTGGGACAGGTTATAAGAGGCAGAGAAGCAGGGTAAAGGGCCTGAATTCCAAGGCAGTACATGGGAAGAAGCTTGACGAGTACCACTGAGTATTAGCTTTGGGGACAGCTAGAGTAAAATGTGATGATCAGCCATCTTTTCTTCGAACAGATTCAAATGCCATCTTCTTGAAAACGAGTTTTTTTTTGATGGAGCCCTATCTCAGGAGAAACTGTAGCAATAGTAACTTTAAGAAAGTGCAATGCACGCAGGCAAGACTCTATGGTTCAGGGTTTGGTCAGAGCTCTGGTCCACTCACCATCACGTAAACATCCGATACGATAGAGCATGGGCATCTTAATAACAAAGGCAAAGATATCATCTATGAAGGTGTTGAGAGCTTTGTAGGTGAGCATACGCCATGGAAGGTGAGCCACTGATTTCAGCTTGTAGTTAATGAACAGCTGTGGTGTCATCATGATGAAACCTGTTGAGAGACAACAGTGTACATTGGTAATGATCCTTGTCTGTCACACACGACACTCCTGGCCACAAGTAGCAACAGATATTTGTAAAAGTATCAAAAAATTCAATATTTGTAAAAGCATTGACAGATTTAATATTTGTAAACAAAGTATCGTCAAATTCAATGTTTGTAAAAGTGGCAACAGTTTTAATGTTTGTACAAAAACTATCAACAGACTCAACATTTGTAAAAGTATGAACAGATCCAACATTTGTACATACAAAAGTACCAATAGACTCAATGTTTGTAAAAGTGCCAACAAATTCAATATTTGTACAAAAGTATCAACAGATTCAATATTTGTACAAAAGTATCAATAGATTCAATATTTGTAAACAGTTTGTTTGGGTGCGAAGAAAATGCAGGGTACCAGCCAACCTTCAAATTTTACTCACCAAACGTAAGCAGGAAGCCATAGAGCATATTAAGGACGAATGAGTACCAGCCTTTATGTTCCTGATATATGACTGAATAGACTGAGTATCCGGCAAGGAGTGGAAATAATAACCATGACAGATACTTAAACGCCATCTGAAAAAAGAAAACCAACAACAACAATCGTTTACACATCAATCAAAATTACACTAAAACAAAACCAAGTTGTTTTGTGTTCAAATTTCAAGTGTTAAAGAAAGCAATCTCTATCTGAAGTGTTGTGATTTGATAAGTTCCCATTTCTGGTGAGGCTTGTGGTGCTCACCATGTAAATGAAATATTTCTCTAGCTGTTGTGGCATTTCTGAAACGAACCGGTGGTGTAACAACTCATTCTATTTCATGTACATGGTGTCACCGCAGACCTCGCTAGATAGTATCTCCACCATGCACAATTCCTACTTTAAAATAAGCTGCCTCACCCCCATATTTGATACTTTCCAGCAACTACATTAAACAGGCTCCTTTTGTCATGAATGTCTGAAAGTAAGATAACTTAAGACCAAATCTGGAAGAATGCTAAATGGGCCAATTTAGGTTAGATGCATCAAATTTTACCCCAAACTACGTGCATCACAACCATGCAAGGCAGGGACTGCGAAACATCGGTACAAGAAACAAGGAGTAAAGTATCACCAGATCAGCCTCGCTACCATGGGTAGTGCACCCCATGGATACCTCTCGTCACTAACCCCTGGAAGGGAAGCACTGAAAAATAACGCTGACTGGCTACCAAAAGTTACTGCTCTGCAAGCACACTTGTTAAAATCTTTTGAGTGCTTGTAAGGGCGCTTGTAGGGTGCTTAGTTCATGTGTGTCAAGATGAAAGTATTAAAGCGCAATCCATTTAAAAGTGAATCATGTTTTTACACAGCCACCCTAAACTGCATGGAGTTAGATATGTGGCAAGATAAAAGAAGAAGGAGAGGGGACCAGTTGCTTTATGACTTGATGCTTCTTTTGCAGGCTACCATACTCAAGCCAGCACGCGAAGATTGGATCAGTCACAGGACTAATTAAAATATCAAATACTATTTGGATATTTCAAAGTCACACTTCCAGAGGTTATGATCGAGCAAGGCAGGATCGTACACCACTGGATGCAAGGTTGTCCCCCTGATTTGTAGAGCAAACTACTCACCGTGTCATATTTCTTAGTAGAGGACTCTGTGTATGAGGATTTATCTTCAAACCGTACTGGGATAAATCCAAGGTAGGGATTCTCAGTGTCAATCTGCCAAAATAAATCAATCAAGTCAGCCATTATTGGAATGCAATGTACATTATGATATTTGTTTTTTATCGTGTGCTTTGGCAGAAGGATGTGTTGAATGGGTTTGCCTGGCAAAAAATCATGAGACAAGAAACACTATAGAGTGCACCCCTTTGCATACGCCATGTCAGCAGTTTTTTTAAGTGTTGCAATTTTCAAGCAGCTAAAACCACTCGTAAAGTGTTTCAACATGTAAATGGAAAACAATTTTAATACACAAAAAGGAAAAAATATAGGATGACAAGTGACAAGCAAGTTTACCTACTCACTGGAACGAGACAAAAATGGCCTTCCTACCTTGACATTGACAACTTTGGTGATCTTCCAGCCCTCTATGATCAGACCGATGAACACGCTGACCTTAATGACAAAGTTGGTCTCATTATCCATGATGTAGAGAAGAACAATCAGCGACTGGAACACACCGAAGAACACCGAGCGAACAGACAGGCCTTCCAGGGACTTGCGGTTATTCCAGAACTGGATGTCTGCAAGGCATAAAGGGAATTGTATTGAAAAAAAAAAAAACCCTGGATGCTGGTGGTGGACTGATGCAGGTTTTGTTTAGCATACACCGTGTAGGTAATCTCACTAGCTGTAAGTGTGATCAATTGAAACGGTTCTTACCCTGAAGATGATCAGAGCACATTGATCGAAATGTCAAGAACCATAACTCATAACAGAGATTTCACGTAGATGGTGTTACCGCAAACCTTACTAGAAATGGTTCTTGACAGCAACTGATCACAGATATGCTCCAAACAAGAATCGTATTTATCATTTCAAAATGTTGACGTCTCCCAATTAAAAGGGAAGCTTGATATGCGAAAGAGAGTAGTTCTTCGCCTTTTCATTATTTTGTTTAAATTGAAGTTCACCTCCATGCTGATGACATTGTGAAATTTGGTTTCACCAAACAAAATGTACAAGAACCTTTTCAATATAAAATTCCATGGTTGTAAGTTTACAGCAAGGAGAACAGAACGCAACCACTTCTTACCATTTTTGAATGCCAGAAATTCAAAGACACTGTGGACGATAGAGACGATGAATGTGAGTCCCAAGAGGTACGGGTTGGTCTCCAGCATAGCTCTCTAAACGGTGAAAACAATAGCAATTATGCCATCTTGGATTTTACATACAAGTCTCTGGGAATCATAGTGAGGCTAACTTTGAAATAGACCGGTGCCTTACAGAAGTACACTGATAATATCAATCAATTGAGGTTTGATGGAGACTGTGGTAACTTGAAGACAAACCACCAGGACTTTTACAGCAATGCATCCGCAGTTTGTCAAACAAAATAAAGCAAGCTCCAGGCATATCAACATTTTGTCCTGTATTTTTTTCTGTTCACTTTTCAATGGCACAGTTGACACCCAAAAATGAGGAAATGAGCTGAAATATTGCATGCCTTATTCTTGTCAAACACAACACTGTGGTTTCCCTTAAGAATATGATCAATTTGGGTCAGTTTTGAAATCTGACATTTAGAGAGCCTTTTTTCCAGCTTTGTGAAATAGTTCTTTTGATTAGTGCGTGCTTTTGGGGAAATGTTTCAAAAAATTGTGTATATAAATGTGTACACTTATTTTGTAAACTTGATGGATTTATTTTACAAGACCAGAATCTAAATGAGAACAAAACTTTGAAAAACATGAAAACTGTTTTTAATTGAACGAGCACCTACGAGGACATTCATCTCACTTGTCTCATGAGTAAGTAGGCCTACATTTTGATACTCAACAGAATTGAAAAATATTTTACATTTGAAAAGTCAACACTTGAACATCATTTATTTTTGTTAAAGATTCAAATGAAACACACAAGACTGCCGGACTTGTCAGGTTGTGAGTTCACTGGCCCCACACTCAAATCACTGGTCTCAGGCCAGTGGTCTAGTGTAAAACTTGAGCCCGGAAAGTACACTGTTCGAACTGTTAAGACAACTTTTACAATTAATAGTTACTTGTTTATATGTATAACATATTATGCCATTCTTTTTTCTCCAATGCAAATTTAATATCTATTATGACATTTTAAACTGTCAGAATAGCAGTTTTTCTGATCACTGCCTGTCTGATTGACACATCGATATTTTACAAGTTTGTGAAAAGATCAGACAATACAGTAATCTAAAGACTGCCCAAGGGGGGGGGGGGACACGTACCTTTAAGCTGTCTTGCTCGTCATCATCTTCCCCACCTCCGCTATCTCCCATGATCATCGTCCACTGATTACGCATAGACTGAGCAGCGTAGAATTGAAGCTTAAACAGTGAGATGGGTGTGTAGGTCAGGGTAAGAGGAAGGCGCCTTGAGGAAAGGAAGATGGAAGAAGAACGGTCAAATCACATTGATGGGATGTGCCAGAGTTCCCAACATTTGCAATCTTGCAATCAGGGCGATTTTGTGCAACAATCACAAAGATATTCAGAATTACATTCAACATAATAGGGACAAAGTTTCTATAATCAGGGAGATTTTTCAAATTTGTTTATCAAAACATGGAAAGATTCATTGATTTTCAGGAAACTTTCTGCAAAATCAGGAAGAATTGGCAGCTCTGCTATTGTCTTCTTTTTTAATGCCATGTCAGTATTTCCGATAAATGCCTGATTTGGGCATGGGGCATCATTCTTTATTAGATTCTTTCCCTTTATTAGTCACAGAGACATGATAGATTACTGTGAGCCATCAGACCAGAGAGCTGAGATAACTTACGGAGTAGACTCATTGATGGGTGTGTAATCGCTGTTGAGGTTCCAGTAATCGTTAACATACACCATAGGGTAGTAGTCACCAGACACATGAAATTTGACATCTGAGATAAGGAAAAGACAAATATAGTTTGGAACACATAGACCAAAGTTAATGAAGCTTGCCGAAGACTAATGAAGCTTGCCATCATGTTATGAGCGAAAAGTAACCACATCTGGTGGAATTAAAGTTATATCCTGCAATTTTTGTAATGCATTTCAAAAACGAATTCTCCTTTTATGAGGATTTCTTTTACCAACAAATTTATCGGTCATTTTTTTATGAACCACCAAATTTTGACCTTTTCTTTTAGTTGCCCACCTACCCATCTCAAATCTCTATCACTTAAAAAAGAAGAAAAACTAATCATTAAATAATACGTGGCAAAAGTAATTTGTGCTCAAGCCAAACTTTCCTTGTGCTTAGCAACTTTTTGTGCCTAAGCAGCTTTCCGAAATTGGACCTTTATCATGGTGCTGCCATCTTGTTTCTCTTCCATACAAATCAGTGTGACCAAACTGAGGCTAGAAGGAAAAATAGTCTGGCACCCCTTGGTGAAATGAGAAACTATGTTTTGCCATTAGGTATTCAGGGAACCTGACAACGATTGCAAAAGAGTGATAAAGATCTATTAAAGATGAGTTGCCTTCAAAAAAACTTTTTCTTTGACTTACACTCATCCAGAGGCTGTGGTACACTGCCAGCCCTCCATGGGGTGTGATCGTCTACAATGTTGACGGTGAGATTGGGATGCCAGTGGGAAACAATCTGCGTTGGCCCCTCCTCCT
>CM021526.1:4986397-4998947 GCA_010994315.2 Pisaster ochraceus | reverse complement strand
AGTTGTTAAAATGGTGCAAAATGTTGTTTTACTTTATAATCAGAACAAAATTGGATATTACATTTTTTGCTAACAAATTTCACACTGGAAGGGCATAAAAAACACAAATATTTAACAATATTTTAATGTGCGGTTAGAAACTTGTAATATTTTGTGCCACTTTCTTTTAGAAAATAAGCGTATCACAAACCTAAAATTGATCTTAGAGCCCCTCTTTAATGATGCACCAGACAAAAAAACACCGGGCAATGTAGATGCAAAACAGGGTGTCAAACAGTTACGCAGACATCCCTTCTTGCTGAAACCGTGTTTACTCTGGTGATATTCACCAACAATAACTAAATAGCCATCTTTGCACCACATGTGCCAAACGTAAATTCACTGACTACTTCCGGGGACAAGAGTCTTTGCGAGATTTACAAGTAATTTGTTGATGAAGGTTGTCCGCCTGTTGTATTTGTTGTTAAATTTCATCAAATGTAAAAGGAGGAATTACAAACAAGCTTTAAAGGGGGGACTGTCATCATGATCGCAGCAGGCCTGTGGCTGTACATGGAATTATGAACTCTAACTAAATTACTGCAAGCAGGCACTGGCCGTCACATCACAACTATAATAATAATGGCACCCTTTGTGATGATGCGGCCAATGGGCACGTGCAGTCACTGTGTTAGAGTTCCTAATTCCACGTACAGCCACAGGCCTGCAATGATCATGACAACAGCCCCCCCCCCCCTTTAAAGCTTATTCCCTTGCAATCAGACTACCTTAGGGTACATGGCTTTAGTAAAGTTCATGGAATTCAAACCTAAGAAAACAACAACTTGAATCATAAATACACCGTTCAATATGGGTGTTTAAAAAAGCAGTGCGCCCTCTACAGTTTACCCCAGAAAGGTCATTTTCCCCCAAAAGCGGTCAACTAAAGAAAATCAAACAAGTAACTCGGCGGCACACAGGCAGTTTGGAACCTTACCCCTTTAAATGTCTGGAATGAGTGTGAAAAACATTCTCAAACTCATAAGAATACCATCTTATAACATATAAAGTCATCGCTTTGCTGCTTTGCAAACCGCAGACCGCAAACTAACTTAAACAAACACGGTCAGGCAGCAAATGAGGACCAAAAACCTTGTCGACCTTTTCCCATGATACATTGTGATAATCGCCTCTCCTGGGCAAACTGTAGAGGGTGCACTGTATTGTGAATCGCACAAATTATAGAGATATGAGGGACATCTTGGGACACCTCTGTCAACCTGAGACAAGTACAAGAGTCCTGATCGAAATTTCATAGCTATTGGCCCAATTCACCTGATAAATCTGGGTTGCACCATTTTGGAAGTAAGATTCTCTGTGCATTATTACGCAGTGCACATTTTAGGCGATGCACATGCAGGTAGACGCACATCATATCTTGACATGCATTTTGACTCCTAAAATGGCCGACCATGTTGGGCAGACAGTGGCTGCATGTGACCCCAATGCAAGGGCTCGTTAAAACCCTTGACCATGAGGTAGCCATCTTATTCTATCCATTAGACAAGTCAAACATTTTGGGGAACGTTTGATTCCCATGTACAATGCTTTAACATGTGAAGCAAACCGTACAAAATCATGTAGTCTTAATGGGCCCAACACTCAGAATATCTTTGCCACTACCAGAGTCTGCTTAAATCAACGCAACCAAAGTAGGGCTGGAAGAAAGAGAAATCGTCTGAACTGCTTCGGGTATCATGAGAATCAGCATGAAACAGACAGCGAAACATTGACAACGATGGTGTTAGCATGCTGAAGATGCAGCGAGACTCTTTCAGTCAGTGTGCAAATAAGTGTCGTGGTCGAGGGGTCAAGCACACTGGACTCTATACTCTGGCGTTTCTGACCAGCATGTTCAATGCCGCTTGTTTAATTTGTTTAGCTTGCATGACGAGTAGGTTACATTCACCGTCATGTTACTGACCGCATCTCACTGAGAACTGTGTGCACATCTCTTACACATTTATTTAAATCAGGAGCTGTTCATGCTTGGTAAACACATGTAGCTCGTCTTCTCTTACGGTCTATCACTCCCGATACATCAATAAGCTCTTACAAAAATTACTTAATATTTCTGCGTCAACTTGACGCAAACGGAAACACGCAAGGTGGAAGTGAATCCAAATGGATGAAATTGATTCTAAACACATTGCTCCAAGAAGCTTCCTAAATGAATTACATGGATGCGAAGCAGCACTTACAGAGTCAATAGCTGAGGATTACAATCTTAAATGTCAGCACACGGTAAACCGTTGACCTTTACCTCAGCATCTTGCCGAAGGCTTGAGTTGTCTTCTAATTACCCTGTCCTACACTGAGTAATTAAGCAAATCAACAATATTGAATTCAGATTACCAGCATGGCTGGTAAATTACTTTTGTTCTTGCTCAATGGTACAGTCACCCGGAAGTTGAAAGACTTCACAAAGGTAGCGTTTGTTGTTGACAATAATACAGTCAGAAACATTGTTACTGTCCCTCTTACCAGAGTTGCCAACATTTGCATCTTGCAATCAGGAAGATTTTGTACAACAATCAGGGAGTTATTTAGAACTACATTCAACATAATAGGAAAACAGTTTCCATAATCAGGGAGTTGTTTTTTTAACAGAACATGGAAGGATTGGTTGATTTTCAGGGAACATTCTGCAGAATGTGGGTAGCTCTGCTCTTACACGACTGTGACGTCTAATTTCATGTATCTTACAATCGGCACCATGCCGACGTACAAAAATGCCGTAAGACACCTCTTGCTGTGCATTTCCGCACTTTACACTCATGCTACTTTCTTTAATGAGAGATGAAGAATGCTATGATGGAACGTCTCAATGGAATCATTGATCCCTTGGCCCCCATGTCTCCTAAGGGTACCGGTTTGGACATCCAGGATGAGTCAATTGCCCCCCTAAACCCCCCGGTAGTAACCCCATCCTGAACAACCCCCCCCCCCCCATGAAATGTCGACAAGTGCTTTTGGCACAAGTCTGACCACTTACACAGCTCCGTGCTGATTTCAAGCTCACTAATACTGTATCCGCGCGCCCCCATTAGAACCAGAACAGATACAGCTTCAACCCTGTCTGGGCATGGAGTCTTTCAAGACTTTGGCTTTTGAGACGGCTGCATTTCATTGCTGGAAAAGGTTAGTTTGCCCATTCCTGCATAATGTGGCACGAGAGGTCTTCACGTACATGTGAGGAATTGGGTTATTTGTTTTTCAAGCCAAGACTCTGGAGTCTTCAGGGGGGAGCCCATATACTTATTACAAGAAGCCATGGCAACTGAATTAACCCAGACTGCCACAGAAAACTTGTGACACCTGATGCTTCAATTTACATAAACTGAACAATAATTCAATGTAACGAACATACACTTACTGACAAACCCCACTCTCTTTTTGTTGTAAATAAAAGAAAATATGATATGTTTCCTAATTGTCTTTTTTAAAGCAGCACTTCTCATCTCAATCTCTGCTTCATGCTGAACAGTTAGATAATGTGAGGTCACCTCCACTTCAGCTGTGCAGTCAATCTCAACAACCCATACAATTGGTATTTATTTTACTTGCTTCAACAGCAATATTGTGAGATATCAGAGTGGCCAGGGGCTGCTCCTGAATCTATTGACAGACCAGTTCACTTCACCACACCATGTCTGGCATAACATTAACTCATTACAACCGAATTCCAATGCTAAGAAAACAGCAGCTTGGAACCAGTTATAAGCACCACACATCGCATGGCATTTTTAGCTGGTAGGCTGTTTCTGCTAAGCAAAGCTTTTTCTCTATGCTGAGTAAGTTGGTTTAATCAGGAACTCTGGCCGTAGCCGAATTGGCAGCTACGGGTATGACTACGACTGTTGTTGCTAAGGTTGTTATACTTCAATGTATGATGACGCGGCAATCACGCCGTAGCCACAGCCGTAGCCGCCAATTCAGATCTCTCCGAAATGGGCCCCTGGCAAGAGCTGCTTACTTGAATATCCATAGCCCTCAGGAGCAATGCCACTCTGCTGGACACAGTTTCAAGTCTATACATATTTTATAAATACTGCTTATCCAGATTTCCTATCGATGCATTAAGAGATGAACATTGTTGCAGCAGCATCCTTCAGTAGAGACATTATTTATACACATACCGGGGGAAGTGAAATCAGCATTAAGGACAAAATAACAGCGCTAAGTCTGTTTGCTTTTTGAGGTTGTTTTACAAGAGCTGCCAACATTTGCATCATGCAATCAGGAACATTTTAGTACAACAATCGGGGAGATACTAACAATTGCATTCAACAAAAATATTCCATAACCAGGAATTATTCTAAAAAAATCATCATAACATGGAAGGATTGCTTTATTTTCAGGGAACTTTCCGCAGAATCAGGGAGAGTTGGCAGCTCTGCTGTACTGCAGAGTCTAGCACAAGTTTTGCTGGTCTTTTGGGGCAAATAAGCGGCCAATTTTAAACATCCCGTTTATTCTATTTCAAGTGAAATTGAAAACTCTTCACGAAAGTTATTCAATTTACACTTAATGTGTAAGCCACTGTTCTTTTGCATCATGCCCCCAAAAAAGGAAAAGAAGATAACTATTCAATTGAATAATCCACTTGAGCAGCATTCAAATTTGCAGCAGCTTTTCACAGAAATCTCTAGTTGCACCTACTCTGCTAAATAGAATGCCGATTTTGCAAGGCTAAACAGAACGCACTTTAAGATTAATTGAATGTAATGCTGTATAAATTCACATGCCTCAAAGTGAAATTTAATGACGGTCTCAACTGAAGAGGCAAAACGTTTTACTACGAACGCATGACAGTGAAAGAGGCTGCTTTTTTTTCTTGTGCTGAAAATGGCCAGGAAAACCGATATCATCTCATGAAACCTTAACAGTCATAGGACTCTATTGAAATTTTGATGATATTCAATCAAAGCAACATTGAATTTGAGCTTGGGATTGGCGCAGAAATTTGTCTTTGAAATGTACAGACCCATTTGTTTTTGATGTCTGATGACATCATGTTTCAAAATTCGGAGAAGGAGGAGTATCAAATAAAATGGCATAATATACACCATTTTAACATGAGGTTAGAGATTTGTAATTTTCCCCACAATGTCATGAGGACTCTATCTATTGGGAAATGAGTGTATCACAAAACTGAATTTGACCTTGGAGCCCAAGCCTCTTGTGTGACACGCTACGAGGATATCACTAAATCATTCAGTAGTGTAATAGGCTTTGCAAGTCCTGTGCATATAATATTCAAACGTTGGTCCAACGTTTAAGCATGAGCTTGATATTGTTTCTTTCACACGTTACAGTAATGTATGTACCAAGGAACCGAAGGTCTTCCACAAATTTTCTAAAAACGCACCAGACTTGCAAGATCTATTGAATGATAAATCCAGGGCAACAATGTTATCGGAAAATTGTTCTCAATTCATATTTGTTTCTTCTTTTTTATAAACAATTGTCAATTTGCAGTATTTTTTTTATGTGTGAACCAAATTTACGCAACAAACAATGAGTAAAATGAACTGTTTTTCAGTTGTTGTTGTTGTTGTTGTTGTTGTTGTTGTTGTTATTGTTATTGTTTTCATTTCATTTGGCAGTTGTTACAAGAAAATGTACAGGCAGTCAAAATTAGATTAAATTCTAATTGTGGTGCAAGGAAATTTGCAGTTAAAAAGCACCCTCATGCTGTAAAAAATACGGTCAATTGAACATGACAATTATTCTGTTTGATATAAAAAGCCTCTCTCTTGTGTTTTTTTCCTAACCGTCTGTACTGGCAACAGAACATAAACCTCATTGAGGTTGATATATTACAGAAAGAAGTTACAAGACCTAGACTTTCCCATGTACAGAGGTTGAGCACGGTTACATTGGTGAGGATGACCTGCACTACACAGCGCTGTACTTTGATCATCCACAGTGCACACATGAATGAATCATGTGCAGTGCATACAGACAGACGCAGGGAATGAAAGTCCAGTTTGTCCTCTGAATATCCTCAATAGATTTATGACCTCCAGGTACGCGTTAGGCCAAATAGATAGCAAATTACTTGATTAGTGTAAACTTTCCCCCGCTGCATTTGTACACCTTCTTTTTTTTTCTTCTTTTGGCTGATATTAATCTCCCTGCCCGGTGCTTACATACTTTGATTACAATGTTTCATGTGCAGACACACTCAATCCAACCCAGCCAAAGCGAAATCAACACACTACCTGTAAATAGTACAGCAGGCTGGTGAATGGAATTGTGCCTTACATGATACAAGCATGGAATATGGCACACGGTCAGAGTGAAAGATATTCCACAACAAGGCCATCGCAGATTTGTCCTTAGAAAATAACAAGTAGAATAACAAGCAATGGCAGCCATTTTGATTATCTTAAAAAAAAATTTTTAAAAATTATTCTACCTATATTTTTTTTTGAAGGGACTAAATCTGTAATGGTCCTATAGCCAAATATCTTTCTCTGCCAAACTCAATGCTCATTATCAAATGCGCAATTCTGCCCCCAAAATATGTCCACTATCAGCCCAAATTATCAAACTATCAAACCAAATTAAATATTCATACTGCAAAGCACCAGCATAGCAATGCTGTGTCAAGTACAAAGGAAATGGATAAAGGGAACCAAACTTAAGTTATAAAACGCTTCCAAAAGACGAAACAAATGGATCCCATATCTGCAGACAAACAGGCATAATTTAAGCTTCCGTTGCCAGGGAAAATTGATAGGGTGCAATTATATGCGTGCCTATTGTTGTATACAATGGTATGGAATCATGTTACTGCCAGTCAATGCAGCATCACTGAATCAGAAATGTCCGTTCATTCAATGGGATGATTATGCCTCATCCGTTTGTATCATTTCCCGTCGCTCATTTATGTCAAATTTATGCAGATTCCTATAGACGTCTCGGGGAGTTTTTTGTTAAATCATGTGCGCTGGTGTTTGTCTTAGAGAAAGACGAGGCTTTTGACTCGATGCATGAATGTTTCTGAAACGATGGATTTGGATGCATTTAGATCACAAGGTATGATTCCATGGTGAAGATGCAGTCACTCCAATAAATAATAAGGGGGGGGTTCAAACAAGAGAAGGATGTGTCACCTTGTTGATGCAAGACTGAACCTGACAAACTCAGGGTATTTCCTTAAGGGCAGGCAAGTCACTACCTTATTTATGATTTGAAATTTCCATCTCATATCAAGTATTGTAAAAAATATAAAATCAACTAACAGATGAAT
This sequence comes from Pisaster ochraceus, assembly GCA_010994315.2. Lineage (NCBI taxonomy): Eukaryota > Metazoa > Echinodermata > Asteroidea > Forcipulatida > Asteriidae > Pisaster > Pisaster ochraceus. Next base: position 4,991,647 of record CM021526.1, on the reverse strand, counting down.
AAATTTTGAGATGTGGCCCCCCCCCCACCAGAAAAAAACTTGATTAAAATTGCCTTCTTAAAAAACAACAAAGGATTTTGTGTTTTCTTTCATTAAGCTGTGTACAGTTTGCCTCCAGACCTAGGATTTAAGACTCTCTTGCAAACATGTGATGTTAGAGTCACAGTGTCTACAGCAGCTTTACTAAGGGCCCAATAGTGATATTTCCTTTGGCTGTAATTAAGATATGATTATTATTAATTATCACACGAGTGCGAGTGGACTACGGAAAAATATAGAGCATGCCATATCCAATGAGGCCAAGTGACTGCATCTTCAAACTTAATAGGTAGCTTAAAAATAGCGCAATAGCCAAAGTTACAACAGCGCCGTAGAACAGGGTTTGATATGGGCAGTGCAAAATAGGTTAATAATCACACTATTGTTGCTATGGATTGACCAATCAGAATCAATGTTTGAACTTTGCTTGAAGATAGAAAGCTGTAATTATCAAAAAACCTGTGCAAGAAGTAAAACAAGAACTGGAGCCTACTGATCAGGACCCATTTTTACAAAGCTTTTTAGCAGAAAATACTGCTTAGCAATTTTCTATGCTAAGCAAAAAATGAGCGGGGCACCAGTCACAACAATGTAAAATTTATGGAATTTTAGCTGGTAACCAGTTTCTGTTATGCAATATTTTTCTGTGCTTAGCAAGTTTTTATGCTTACAGGTTTTATGAAATTGGGCCCTGGAGTAATGGATAATCAGAATAAACAAGCTACAGATAAGTTCCCACTTGTCACCACACAGTGTAAAGTCATTATTTTTTTTTACGCACAACTGTGTATTAGGCGCAAAAAGCTTGTGCGGCATGCAGGCGGTTTTTTCAAATTCCTCGCATGATTAGTCAGTGAACCAATTGGCTGCTTAGAAAAGTTAGAACACTTGACGCAGCTCAAAGCCCAAAAACCCAAGTTGCTCGTAAAGATGGTTTCTATCAGGAACTATCTATACTCTAATGGAGCTCTAACGCATCATTATGACTCAACAACCCGTTTGAGTCGTTTAAAAAGCACAAGGAGCCCTGCAAAAATAAAAACACGGCCTTTTCCTGGAAGGCTGCATTAAATGAATGATTTTTCAGTCCTTAATGTTTTTATCATCATGCACAAACAAGCAATCAGCTGTCGTTTATTGGTCAGGAACTAACCCAAATGTTTGGCCAAAGCAAGCATCGGATGTATTAAATAAGCACTCCAGACTGCCTATACACAGCACCGAATGGAATGATGAATACAAATCAGACAAAAACCTTCAAAGCTATTCCTTAGAATCAGACTCATCTCCGAGGACTCAGGAGGATTTCTAAGACAAATAAAATGATGAAATGAAAGACTGAGTGGGAGGAGGGCTGAGGGAATGAGATGCTTTCACTCCATCCAATCTACTTAATGACGGGTAAACATTTAACCCAATTGCATTTCACTATTCTTTCGGGACAATAAGATAGTTTGCAAGATGGATGTAGCACTTGAACTTCAATCGGTCACTGGTAAATTATTAAATTAATTACACTAAAACAGAAATCGAATAAGAGAACTCTTCTTCGAAAGACACGTTTGTATGTAAGGCGATACCATTTCAAAGAAAGTTAATTTAACTTTTTGTTTCTCCAGTCAATGATTGTTAAACTTGGACCTTTAAGATGATCATGGCATACTTGTGTATCATAAAAGTTGTGAAATATTTGGATTTTCTTCCCCTTTAGCTGATAAGCTTGATCAAGAATGAGTTTGGTTGTGCAAAAAGCTGGATCCACCAAAACCACCAAATGAATTTTGGGGGATGTGGGGTAAGCAAGGGTGATGATGTATTTCTACAGATGATTGATAGATTCTTGAACTTTACTTGAGGCAACAACAAACTGACGTCTTATGATAGTTCCATAATCATTTGTACCCTAGAGTCTGACCACAAGGAAACAGCCTGACCAACCAACTATATTGACAGCAGCATACCCTTACTTCAAGCCGTGCACCCAGACATCTTGCACGACTGTGGATATTTGGCTTTCCATGCAGAACAGTTTCAGGGACTGGCGGGCAGCTGACTCTCACCCTCAGCCCCAAATGATCACCTTTCCCTCACCTGTCCAAACACCCCAGCGCGAAAATTCAACTCGAATAAATAAAGAGAAACGCAAATAAAATTCACCCTCCTTCGGGGCAAAGTTTTTCTTTCCTCAACAAGCTTGGGAGAGAAGGAACAGGATCCCCGTTTGCCTCCAGGGTCTAGTGACCACATGACCACCATATGCTGACGTTTACTGATTGTCAGATGACCCCAACGATAGACCATAACTAGGTCGGTTTAAACATTTGCTATCTCCAACCCCCCCTCCCTTATGCCGCAGCAGCGATCATCATTGAACATAATTATCTTCCAACTTCCTCTTAAAGTGACAACATCAATCTTCAGGATCACTGATGGGAACAAAAGTATCGGTCAAGTACAAACAGTTTGCCAACATCACAGGAAGCCAGCGCCGAATCAAGAGCATCACATGTACAACATGTTACAATAATATCGTCCATCAATATTCTCCTCCAAGGCAGAGGTGCCAACATTTGCATCTTGCAATCCGGGAGATTGTGTACAACAATCAGGGAGATATTTAAGAATTACATTCAACGTAATGAAAAAAGCTTCCATGATCAGGGAAACTTTTAAATATGTTAATCAGAACATGGAAAGATTGGGGTTTTTTCCAGAGAACTTTCTGCAGAATAAGGGAGAGATGGCAGCTCTGGCAATGGTACCAAGTGATTGTATTTATTTTATTTTTTTCCCTGTCTTGTCTTTTAAAACAAGCCTGATTTTCACTCAAAAGAGTATTTTTAAAGATTTTTTTTTTTTTCGTCTCTGAACCTATTTTGACAGATGGTGTCGCTTCAAAATGAAAAACATACTTAAAAACTTTGCATATTGCCATGGACAATGTACAAAATACATAGAACATGTTTGTACATGGCTAAATGGACGCAATTTAATGTCTGGATCCCCAAAATTATTCATGTGAAGTTTTTAACTAACAACCACTAATCATTGGTGGGTCTTTTAAAGAATCCTGAAATGAAAAATTATAACTTTCTGGAATCTATTTAAATAGCTATTAAAAAATTTTAATCTAAATTTTCAGGTCAAATTGGCACACAAATCTGACCTAGCATCTATAAATAGTTTGATTACGGGTCAAAAATTATACTCAAAATGATATATAGAAACTGCTTTTCAAAACACATGGAAACCTATCCAATTTATCCACAGGAAAATGGCCTCATTAAGAAAAACTGAAACTGTTATTGCTTTACTTCGAAATCAAACTAACTTTAATGATCTTACTTCTTTAAAGAAATCTTGGGCAAAGAATATAACTCTTCTTTTTTTTCTTTTTCTTTTTGGGAGAGAGACTTCTGTTTATTTTGCCTCCGATGCTTCAATCCACAGGGAGATAAACTTAATCACATCTTACCCAATAGGAGTTCAATGTCCCGCAGTGAATTTGTAATTAGTTGATCTAAGAAATTGTACTATGAAATGTTAAAATCGTTTTTTAAAGGTTAGACCAATATTTTGTTCTTGATGTGCACTGGCGGTTCAAATTAAAAAAATATATATATATAAATTACGACACATTGAATCGCGATTACAACAGAGCTACACCGGTTGAGTCAATAATCAAATCAAATGTACTTCCGTGCAATCGACATAAATTTAATTGATGCACTTGTCACATCAGGCATAAAGACTGACACACACCCCACTTACAGATCCTTATCATGTGATTATCGAAACACACGCCACAAATCATACTTTATTTTGCCATGTAAACTGTTCCGACATTCAGAAAGTTAATATAGGAGTCCTACATTGATAAATATAGGACTACAAAAAAAAATGTATTGATAAATATAGGACGCTGGGTATGCTTCGCGGCTATGCTTCAAGTGTACAAACAAATTTTACATTGAGTACAATATGAATTGATTGCGTTACGCATTATTACCATCCACGTAAGCTTGCGCGCCAATATGCGTATGGTTATTATATTCTGCTATATTGTAATCATATGCATCAAAAATGTTTATACTATTCTTTATGCAGCTATTACATCTAGTAAAATGTTTGCAGTACCCCCTGCTAATTACAGAATTCAAACTGGTCTCTCATCACTGGACATGCTCGGTGGTCTAGTGGATCTGCTCTAGGATGTGGGGGTCGTGGGTTAGAATCCCGACCGAGTAAGCCTGTGTTTTGTTTTTCCTCACATGACTCAGTGCTTATCAAACACCGGTGTAAGGATTCTTTAAAAAACACACTCTTCATGAACCCCTGATATAGGCATAAACAAAATATTGAAAAAGTATACAAAATAAAAAAACCACTAAATTTAGAAATGCTAACCCAGCATTTCGTCACTAAGTGATAAAAGATATTAAGTTTTTAAATAGTAGTTTCATCAACATCTTGCTTGTGTTTATAATAAAGTGTTCCACCATAAAATAAAAAAAGGGGAGGAATAAGTCAAAATAAAATGACTCCCCCCCCCTCCTATCACCAGTGCAATAACTGTTGTGTGTTCTGTGTCTTGGACATGTGGCCCACACTTTTCATATTTTTTACTTGTTTATTTTTTTGGGGGTTCTTATTTATTTATTTATTTTTTATTTATTCTATTAATTATTTATTTATTTATTTTATTATTATTATTATTATTATTATTTATTTTTTATTTTTTAAAGAACACATGTAAATGTTTACCCTCTTTACTTATTTCAAATAAATTGACACTGACAATAACTAATTTTCAATTTATACTTGATTTATATGAAACTATTAATAAGTTCCCCCTAAATGTAGCCTTATCCTGACAGTGTGTGACTGGGATCAGAATGACCTGCAAAACTCACTTGTGGAACACAGTACAAACGCAGGGTGAGGATTTGACGTCATTGTATCCGTGACCAATCAAGTCTGGTGACCCCTTTACAGAGCTTGGCCATGCATAGCCATTGGCAATAACACAGTTAACCAGGCTAGGCTTCCATTACACATGGTCTTTCCATCAATTTTCTTTAATTAAGATGGAAAAGGAAGATTACACATTTGAATCCTTGAACAAAATCAACAGCGCAGTCACAATTTTAGCAAATTATCCAACTCTATTCCCCCCTTTTTTTACAATTACATTTTCCTTTTATACTTTCA